>PVJC01009484.1:0-45828 GCA_004026665.1 Murina feae | reverse complement strand
CCACCCCGCCAACCCTGCCCAGGGATCAGCCCAGAATCTTACTGGTGACGTCCTGGTCCATGGGTCAATGCTCAACCACTGAGCCACATCAGCTGGGCTACAATCAACATTTTAATTGATTCACCACATTTTTAATGTACTGTTTGGTGAGCATGGTCCTTCGCATTTCTTGTTAAGGTGGGTAAACATGTAGGATGCAAGGTAGGATGCAAGAAATCATATTTTGCACAAGGAGGTCCCCTGGTTGGACTTCCTGATGACAACACACAGTCATGATTAAATATATTGGTATCATAGGTTGCAAACGTTCAAAGCCAATATGAGTTTTAAGGTTGGATAGATCCTTTAACAACTTCATGTCTGGGCATAAGGAATAAACATGAAAATGGCCCCATACTGCACTGCACATCTTCTACAAATCAGAAGTGGGATTTTTTTGGCAGCTGTAAAACCTTGTCCGTCATATAAAACTTATTACACGATGATTTATTTTGAAAGATAGTTGACAACCAGATCCGTTAGCACATCCATGCACTGGCACTTCGGCGCAAGGGGCAAACTTTAAAAACAAATTATTTCGGACCTTTACCATTCGGCCGTCGTGTCAAAAAGAGGCCATGGCCTTGCATTCGTGAACTCGTACTAAAAGACTCTTATTTTCGCCCTACCTGGTTTGGCCCAGTGGATAGAGCATCAGTCTGTGGACTGGAAGGTCCCAGGTTCGATTCCTGGGCACATGCCCAGGTTGCGGGCTTGATCCCCATTTGGGAGCGTGCAGGAGGCAGCCGATCAATGATTCTCATCATTGATGTTTCTATTTCCTTTTCCCTCTTCTTTTCTCTCTGAAATCAATAAAAATATATTTAGATTTTAAAAAGTAAATAAAATACTCTTATTTTTGTAAGATGAATGGCAAACCTTTACACAGGCTACAAGTATAGGACATGTCTTTACCTGCTCATGCTATCTTAGGCACTTAAAAAGCTTTCACATTTTTTTAAAAATGTATTTTATTGATTTTTTTTACAGAGAGAAAGGGAGAGGGATAGAGAGTTTGAAACATCGATGAGAGAGAAACCTCCATCAGCTGCCTCCTGCACACTCCCTACTGGGGATGTGCCCACAACCAAGGTACATGCCCTTGACCGGAATCGAACCCGAGACCCTTGAGTCCACAGCCCGACGCTCTATCCACTGAGCCACACCGGTCAGGGCGGACTATTTCTCAAACTGTCATTCTGCCTGCCTCTCTGCCTCTGTCCCTCCCTGCCATGTTCTAAGCTGTTTCTCATCGCTGCCCATGTCTTTCCATCCTGAGTGGATCTCATTCTAGACTCGGTTGACCTGGAGGAAACAGAGCAGCTGCTGAGAGAGCCCGTTGAGCAAACCCAGCAAAAACAAAGACCCCCTTTCTCCTGGCGTCTTGATGTTAACCCCAAAGGAGAACGTTCATTGGCCCAGCTCTCGAACAGAGCCCGCCCCTTGAATCAATCATTATTTTTAGGGGAGAGACAGCGTTCTTTAATGTTTTTAAAAAATATTCTCTTATTGACTTCAGGAAGAGACGAAGGGAGCGGAGGGGGGGGGGAGAGATAGAAACATCAGTGAGAGAAAGACGACATAAATAAGGCTGAGAGACATAGGAAAACATGCTCAAAGTCACTACTCATCCGAGAGATGCAAATCAAAACAACAATGAGGCACCATCTCACACCTGTCAGAATGGCTATCATCAACACATCAACAAACAACAAGGGCTGGAGAGGATTCGGAGAAAAAGGAACCCTCCTGCACTGCTGGTGGGAATGCAGACTGGTGCAGCCACTGTGGAGGACAGTATGGCGTTTCCTCAAAAAACTAAAAATGCAACTGCCATTTGTCCCAGTGATCCCACTTCTGGGAATATATCCCAAGAAATCAGAAATACTTATCAAAAAGGACATATGCATCCCTATGTTCATAGCAGCACAATTCACCATAGCTAAGATTTGGAAACAGCCTAAGTGCCCATCAGCAGATGAATGGATTAGAAAACTGTGGTACATCTACACAATGGAATACTATGCTGCTGTAAAAAGGAAGGAGTTCTTATCATTTGCAGCAGCATGGATGGAACTGGAGAGCATAATGCTAAGTGAAATAAGCCATTCAATGAAAAAAAAATACCACATGTCCTTACTCATCTGTGGATAATAAAAACCATTATAAACTAGTGAACAAAAATAGATACAGAGGCAGAGCAGCATCAAACAGACTGTCAAATTACAGCAACAGGACAGAGAGGGTTGTGGGGGCGGTAATAGATCAACCAAAAGACTTTTATGCATGCATTTAAGCATAACGAATGAACACAAAACACTAGGGGGGTAGAGGAGGCTGGGGGAAGGGCAGCGGAAAAAAAGAGATATATGTACTAATCTTTGTAATACTTCATGCAGTAATAAAAAAAAAAACCTGTAAAAAATAAAAGAAATGAAGATTCTGTGTGGGAACCATGAGAGGAAGTACAATTCCAAAACTCTCCAAAAAAGAAGATAATTTATTTCTATAAAAGTGAATAGTGATAAATCTTCACTAGAAACACCTTCACAAAAATCCACATCTTAGAATCAGTTTTTTAGGCCCCAACAGATAGCTAACCTCTTCCAGAAACCCAGAAACTGAAATGTTGTTCCCTACTCCCATAATTCCACTCCTCTCCCCTACCTTTTGGGCCTGAATGACCTTATTTAGCCTGCAAAAGCCTCCTGAGGTGAGGCATTTGATAATGGGGCCTCTAGATGATACTTTATATTTGCAAACTGTACCTTTTGAGTCCTCTGATTCTATGAACATAGCTAAAGACTGGCCTGGAAACACCAAGGGTTGCCAAAGCAGAGGTGAAGGCCTGTTTTCAGGGCAGAGAGAGTTTTCAAACAGAAGGTGCTAAATGAGGTGGAGACACACACACTGTTTCTGGAATGATGCCTCCGGGCTTCTTTCTGTCCCTCTTCTCTGCTGCTACTTTCCAACCTTCAATTTTAAAAAGCCGACTCAACTGCTGAAGTGTAAAAAGCCAAACCAGGAAAGGACAGATTAGGCAACCACCAGCATGGTTGGGGTTTACGTGTGGAATGGGTTGTGAATGCTGGTAAGGAAAAGGGCAGCTCTCAGGGCACACAGGTATTTAGAATCTTCCCCTCCTGCTGGCCTCTGGTCTTCCAAGAGGGTACCCAGCTGAGCACATTTCTGCTAAAGCAATGCCTCTATTTGTCCCCATTATGTGTGATGAGATAGGATGAATGTAGGAACATCTCTATTGTTGTTGTGGGGTTTTTTTTTTAGTAATTCTTTTCCTTTATTGATTTTTAGAAAAAGGAGAAGAGGTATAGAGAGTTAGAAACATCGATGAGACAGGAACATTATCGATGGATCAGCTGCCTCCTGTGTATCCCCTACTGAGGATCAAGCTGCAACCCAGGCATGTGCCCTGACTGGGAATTGCACTAGTGACCTCTTGGTTCATAGGTTGACTCTACACTCAATCATTGAGCCACACTGGCCGGACACATCTCAGCTTTTGTACCCACCACAAGAGGATGTTGCAGTAAAGTCATATATGTGACCACAGGCCAAAAAGGAAGTTTTCTTCCTAGATCTTGATGGGAAGTGACCCTAAGATTTAGGAAAGAGGGTTTATAAGTATTACCACAGGAAAATCTGCTGAACTTGACATGTGACTCAAGTCAGCTCTAACCTGCCTGGGAGTAGGACGTGCATATCTAGTCAAATTTGCTAACTGGAACTATTCATACCTGTTGCAAAAAATCTTAGTACCTACTATGTGACAAGTACTATTCTCAATCTCAAGATATAGCAGTGAACTTTTAAAGGATAATTTTAAAAAATAAGGCAAAACCAGGGCAATCAAACAGATACAAAATGAGCAGGAGTTAATAATTTTATCAATGAAGTACTGGCAGATGTCAAACCAGTTCAAAGATGGAGTCAAAGAACAGGCATAGTTAGTAATCATCAATATTTAAAGAATTTGTAAATGGGTGCAAAATTGGCTTCTTGCACAGTAGGGGAGGGAAGTCAGAACAAAAATGCTCACCTTTACTGGCTTACATCCTAGTGGAAAAATCAATAAACTAGGTAAATATACGCATTACATGGTACGTTTAATTTTGTAGAAGGCATTGTGTAGGAGGGTGGCTACAATTATCAATTAGCTGGCCAGAGAAGACTGAAAAGGGGACAGAATTGAGGGAATATGTGGATGTCTGAACCCAGGTGTCTTATTTTGTAAATGTAGCAGACTAGATTCCAATTCCAGTAAACCTCAGATTCCTTCCAGTTCAAATATTTTGTACCTCTAGTTTTATTCTGTTGTTGTGAAGGCTCTCTTGTAATATTTTGTCACGTGATTCAAGGCTCTGTTCCCAATAGTTTAAGGGTGATCGATGACCCCTGAACCTCAGTGAGGGTAGAAGTAGTGAACAATGTTATGAGATGTGCTCACAATGCATGAGTCAGCATTGGAGAAAATCTCAAGATTAGAAATCAGGCCATGACTGGCATTACTCACAATATCCACCCACCATACCAACCTGTTGCATCTATTATTCTGGTTTCTATTTATTTGTTTATTCCTAATGTCATTCATTCAGTCATGCATTACTCCTTCACCCAATGCAGATGAAAACTCAAAAGTTAATGGTGTAATTTTTGGAATGGTCCCATTCTTGGCTTGCTCACAGATTGGAGGGGATGGCCACCTGGACATGAATGCATGGTCAAATGACTCACAAGGACATTGGTACACCACAGAGATGACAGGCACCAGAGAAAGCTCATGGCAGGAGGTGGATAGAGATTTTTAAGGTTAGGTAAAAAAAGTAAAGAATATGGGATCATTTAATCCAAGCAGAAAGAAATGCCCAAGCAAATGTTTCAAGGCTAAAATGATCACTCATGGCAGTGGGTATCTGTTCCTTTGCCTCTATAGCTATTACTTTTATTCTGGTCTACAGCCCTGATTTCCCTTTGAGGAGCCACTCCCTCAATTGTGCTCAGATAATACTATGCTCTGGGCTCTAGGAATGACCCCTACCTTTGGCCTGGCTAAACAAAATTTACCTTCCTCACTGTGGTTACTTGGCTCAATTCAAAAGGGAGGTCAATTGTGAACTATTAGAATATAAAAGCACCCTTTTGAACTGAGATTACTAGGTTCTCATAGAGCACAAACACATGATTTTCATTCAGCACATGCCACACTTTGACTGCCCATGTCTCTTGCCCATTGAAGGACGCCATCCTCAGCCCAAACTGGAGAGAGGTCACATATGCCATATGTTTTGCAACACATGATCAAAATAAAATTTAAAGGATACATCTGGAAAAATACACCATAGAAGCTTGTTAAGACTGTTAACCAATATACTAGTATATGACAGAGAGATCACTGATATAAATTCAGAGATCCTGATGAGAAGGGAGGGAAATGAGGCAGGCGAGAGGAGAAAGTGAAGATAAGAATGTTCTGGGTTAGTAAGGGATTTTCTGATGATTCATCTCACAGTGCATATGAAACAAGTGAGAATGTAGTTTGTTTGTGAGAAATCTTCCTTCTAATAATACCTTGACCTCACAGGGTACCACATTTTGCAAGACCTCAAAGGTGTGACTGACCCCATGTTCCTGTGTTAGTTGGCTTTGTCCTCTCAAGGGAGAAAAACTGAAGCAAAGGATCTGGTATTATCTAGGCAAGGATTTGAAGCAGGAAGTGTTAGCATTCTAAAGCATTATTGCTATTTCCTTAAACTTATACCTCTCTCTTTTAATCCAAGGGGCTGAGACTATCTTTTTCCAGTTGGGGTTCCCAGTGTTCAATGAATGATAATGTCAATAAATGGATGTGCTATCTTCTGTCATTTCTAGTCATTCCTCTTGCTTCTCTTTTCAAAAAATAAACTAGTATATTGGTTAATATTGGAACAAACACGATGAAGCCAAATTTGTTTTTTTCATCTCCACATATATTTTGAAAATAACTATCACAATCTCTTTTAAAATATAAAAGAAAATAAATAAATTGATTTGCATTGCCTGCCTTGGATTCTGAAGCTAGAAAGACCAGACATGGCCTAAGTTCACTGCTATTTTGATGCCAGTTGGTAGGCGGCAAGCAAATTACTCAAGGACTGAAGAGTGACTAAGACTGTTTTCTTTTTTATGTTGATAGAGCAAATCAATCCAGTGGTTAGAAAATAAAAAGAAAACTTACTGAAACTGATGAAAGGACTAAATGAGGATATAGTTCTCATATGTATTGCATTCTTGCTTCAGTTAATGATGTCTGTAATGTCAAAAAGAACTAATGGTGGCCACAAGCAGAAAGCTATTTTGTAGGCATTGGCAAAATATTGGATTTTTTCTCCCATAAAAATTTTGTCTACCTAAACAAGTCCTACTGATCCCTTAAAATCTTACTCAAGCATCTTTTCTTTTCTGATATTTTAACCTCTGATCCTACCGGACCCTGGGCCCAACTTCTTGATAACATGTGCCACCTGGATAGAAATCATTTATTTACATGACTATCATCCTCATTAGTGACATTAACTGCCATTTTTCAAGGGCTATGAGGTAAGTGAGTACCTATCTTGAGAAATCATTATGGAAACAATATTTTAGGAGACATGAGTCCTGAGATCAAAGGGATAAGATGGATTTCCCAGGAGGCACATATCCTATGCTAATCGCAAAAACTCAATCCACAAATTAGGGATAGCAATGCCTACGTTTGAGGATGTATGTAAAGGCTATTTGAGATAATCCACTGTATAAATGCTTCATTAATTTCAGAACCTCATAAGAGATAATCAATATCATTAGAAATCATGTGGTCTAAATCCCTACTTGAGAAAAACACCAGACGACAAAACATCCAGGGTAGAATCGGGACTTTCTGTCATTCTGGGTTGTTACCCAAAAGACATTTGGGTTAGTGTGAAGAGCATAAATCTGAAGTCTCACTAGCACAAATGAATCTGGGCTTTGCCATTTAGTAGTAGTGCAACTTAGTATTGGGAAGTTGCTAGCCCCTCTGGGCCATGGTTTTCTCAATTTGAAAACTGGTGATAGCAATAGAATTTAACCCCAACTGACTGTGAAGGATAGATAAGTTAATTCATTTAAAGCTTCAAATAGCACCTTCTTCATAAACAGAAGAATAAGCTGTCATTTTCCTAAATATGACCAGTAAATGTCCTGATAGAGTTTGCCTTCTTTCTCTCTTAAATCTGTCTCCTCTCTCTGCCCTCCTACCAATTAGTGGGGGCCATCACTGTCTCTCTCCCATATTTCTAAAACAGCTTCTTAAACCAACTCTTTTTCTTTCAATGTGTCCATATCCAGGTTTTTCTCCACTCTGAAGCCAGCATTATCTGGCCACATAAAAGGTAAATGGGCCTTCATAACCCTCAGTAACCCCTGGTCCTCAGATTCAAATTCACATTCCTTGTCTTGACACATGAACCACTTGGGAATCTCTCCTTCCCTTTTCAGCAATCCCCACCCTCCACTGCATATTGAATAAACCATATGCCCTTTTATCAAAATGCCAAGCTCGCTCTCAACCTGGGGCTTTTAAGCTAAGAATATTTCTTCTTTGTCTTTTGCTAAATTGATATATACTTGTCCTTACCAGGCCTCAGATTAAATATTATATTTTTCTTTGCTGATCTCCTTAATCTAAATAACCCAAAATGCTTCTATAGTGCCCATGCAGTCTGAAAGTATTAAATGGGAAATCTCAGAAATAAACAAATCAATAAACAATTCATATGTTCTAAGTTGTATGCCATTATGGGTAGCATAATGAAATCTTGTATCTCCCTGGCTTGTCCTGCCTGGGACATGAATCATCTCCTTGTCCAGCGTATCCAGACTGTATACAGTACCCAAACCTTAGTCACATAGTAGCCATCTTGATTATCAGATCAACTGTCATGGTATCTCAGTGCTTGAGTTGAAGTCTCTCATTTTATTTACCAGCTAGAGGCCCGTTGCACGAAATTCGTGCATGGGGATGGAGGGGGGGACCCCTCAGCCCTACCTGTACCCTCGCCAATATGGAGTTCTTAGGGCCTCTCACAATCTAGGACCTCTGGCTTTTAACCGATAACCTGCCTGCCTGTCCTAATCACTCTGCCTGCCTGCCTGCCTGATCCCCCTAGCTGCCCTTCCCTGCCGGCCTGGTCACCCCTGTTCACTTTCTTTTTTAATCTTATCCCCTTCACACACAATTGTATTTGACTTCCTTATTGGCTTCTCCCTCTCACACAATTTTTCTCCTTTATGTAACACTCTTCCTACTGACTCATCATTTATAAACTTTTCTTTCATCCTTATTTCCTACTTCTGTTCCATCATCCTTCTTTCCATTTTTCTACTACCCTCCTTCCCTCCCCACATTCCTTCTTTCCTTTATCTTTACCCCTGCCCTCCCTTCCCTTTTCTTTCCTTCCCACCTTAATTTTTTCTTCACTTCCTCTCTCTGACCTGCTTTGCTCCCTCCCCCATTCCTTCCTTCTTCCCATTCTCCTTTTAAGCTCTACCAGCTCCCCATTTATAACTTTTCTTTCCTCCCTCTTTTTCTCTCATCCTACCTTTGCCATACATTCTTCTCTACTTACTTCCACTGTTTTAATACCTATCTATCTACCTGCGTAATTATACACTATCATTTATCTTTTTTTCTTTTCTGACTCCTACTTTTAAAATCTGTCCCCAGTACACAACTATACTTGATTTTCATTATAGCTCCTACAGTTCACTCATACATCCTCTTTCCTTCTTTAACTCTGCTGTCCACTGACTCTTTTATAAAGTTCTTCCCTCCCTCCTATTCTGCCCCTCCTCCACCTGGTTACTTCCCCCAAACTCTCTGGAGCTGCTGCTCCCTCCGCCCTGCCCGCCCCCAGCCTCTCTGTCTTTTGGCTCCCACAGGGGTTCATTCCAGCTCTAAAGGGAGACCTTGGGCCCCTCACAGGAGACCCCTACCCCCAGTGGCAGAGAAAATGGAGCCAGTGAGAGAGGAGTCCCAGGAGGGTGTGTGTATGTGTGTGAGAGAGAGGGAGCAGCCCTCCTTAAAGCTTCCATGGGGAGGGGGTATTAACCCCCAGCCCAGAGCTCAGCTCTGGCTCAGCTCTGCTCCCATTCCCTGCCCAGCGAGGGAGGCCAAGGCCCATGCAGCTGGAGTACTGCTGCTGCACAGCAGGAGCACCTCCACCTCCAGACCCTCAACCCCTCCATTCAGGACCCGCCAATGGCCCGCAGCAGGTATCTCCCAGGCTGCAGCCAGCATCAGGCACTGGGCTGGGCTTCTCTGTGTCCCATGGACCACAGTTGGGAGGCTTCTCCGCTGGCTGCAGCCTGGATCACGGGGCAAGCGGCTTCTTCATCTTCCGGCCAAAGCCAGCCTCAGGCGCTAGAGCTGGACTTCTCTGTCTTCCCTGACTTCTGCATCTCCAACAGACCTGAAGCGGTCAGAGCTGGGATGCTTGTGTGGTAGCTGTGGCTGCAATGCAAGTATCTGGGCTCTGGCCTCCGCCATCTTGGCTGGGTTAATTTGCATACTGCCGCTCTGATTGGCTGGGGGCATGACTTGGCTGGTGGGCATGGCTTAGGTGTCTCAGAGTGACGGTTAATTTCCACATTACTCTTTTATTAGAGTAGATGGCTCCAAAGCCATTTGTAATGTTTGTTACAGTATAATTGTTCTATTTTATTGTTAGTTATTGTTAATCTCTTACTGTGTCAAATTTATAAATTAAACTTTATCATAGGAATCCACTGGAGGTCTTGGAACATACTCTCCATACTGTACTCACTCACTCAATTGGTACACATTTATCATGTACTTACCATGTGTCAGGCACTAGGTATACAGAAATGAATAAAGGAAACATGGTCTCTTTAGTATTCTACACAGTTAGCATTCCAACATTGATTTGTTGTTCTACGTTTTTATGCATCTATTGGCTGACTGTGGTATGTGCCTTGACCCGGGATTGAACCGCAACCTTGGTATACTGGGTGACACTCTAACCAACAGAGCTACCTGGTCAGGGCCCCACACAAATTCTTTGTACTAAAGTTCCCCCAAACTAGCCATAAAATCTTTTGTGTAAAAAGGGTCTCTACCTTGCTCTTTTCTTTGGATCTTCCGGGTCTGAGTAAATTAACCCCATAATCCTTTTTGATTTATAAGTCAGGGATCTGCCTCATCCCCAACAACCCCTCCCCTTAATTCCATTTCCCTCTCTAGATGCTGAAGTTAAAAATTTTGCCACCTAACTGTGTAATAGGTGAATAAGGAAACAACACTAGAGAGGCAAAACCCTTTAGATCAAAAAGGACCTCTTGGGGAAACCTTAGCACGGATAACCTGCATAAATCCTAGGGCCTCATGTGGCCCTCTGAAGCTCAGAATTGCATTTAAAAATACATATTCCAGCAGCCAAAGAGATAAATAATCCAATATTAAACTAAGTATGACAAAGTCTAGTAAAGGAGTTCTATGGTATTACTCACAAAAAGCTTCTGAAAAGTGTCATTTTTCTACTCTCTCATAGGCAGAAGTTGATCCCCAAAATATCTCTATATTCCTGCCAGCTGGGCTTCTTCCCCTTCAGCCTTATTTACCTTTTCTCTAGAATCAGTTACAACCTGTGTTGTACATACCCCCTATTCCAGTTTCTGTCGTTCTCTCTTCCTTTCTCATAAAGGAGCCTAAATCCTCCTTTTTGGGCAGGGTGGTCCATGGAAGTACAGGCAACAGTGAATACATAACCAAAATCCTTACTACAGTAGCTTCCCGCTTATTTATGGGTATACATTCCAAGACCCCCCTATGGATGCCTGAAACTACAGATAGTACTGAATCATACATGTACTATGTTTTTTTCCTATACATACATTCCTATGGTAAAGTTTAATTTATAAGGTAGGCACAGTAAGAGATGAACAACAATAACTAATAATAAAGTAGAACAATTATAGCAATACTAGTGTTCCAGTGCACAGATTCATGCACATTGAAAGGAAATTAATTAGAAGAAATACTTTAATATCACTATTTGCATCTTGCTAATGAAAAGAAAATAGGATTCCATGGAGTCTCCTATCTACCTACTTCAGAACTCCTGTGAAGATTAAATGAGATGAGGCACAGGAAAATGCTTCACAAACATTTGGTTAAACCGCAAAATGTTTGCACCTGGTTATAAAGCAAATCCAGTTTCTGGGCTGAAGAAACTTCAAGAAGGCTAGTCACTGGGGAAAGGAAGCAGGCCTTGATATATGACATCATTACCTGGAGCCCATAGCCACCGTTTCCAGGCTGGGCTGGGCTGTGGGCCACATTTTGCACCACGGGGTCTTGGCAGCATTGGCTGCGATTTGGTGGTGGCGGGGCCTGTGTCCCGCTTGGGGGAAGCCAAGTGTTGGTTTGTAGGCACCAGGTCTGTAGTGTCATTTTTACATGGCCAGTGTGAATCATGGCAGCTCCTGCATTGAGCATCTACCTCCTGGTGGTAAGTGCACCTGGTGGTAAGTGTTACTGGTTGGATGGACACCTAGCCTTTTATATATATATAGAAGATATTATAGGAAACATGTGAATGTGGTTCTCTCTCTCTCTCTCTCCGCCCCCCTCCCTTTCTCCCTCCCTCAACTGATCTGATAACCCAGACAGCTACTAAGTGACTAACAGACAGGTAGAGCATACAGCATAGATATGCTGGACAAACAGATAATTTACCTCCCAGGCTGAACTGAGCAGTATGGTACTAGATTTCATCATCTTAGAACAGCACACAATTTAAAATGTATGCATTCTGGGGCTTTCTATTTAAGATTTTCTGTGGGTAACTAAAACTATAGAAAGTAAAACTGCAAATGGGGGTGTGTGTACCATTCACATAAAAATAGACAATGCAGATATTAATGTATAATGCTACAATTTTCCTCGTGTTTAGTTAAAAGAAAAAAAGGGTTTTCTTTACATTAGCCATTTTTTAAATTGAAAATTTAAGACCCAGAGAGAGAAAGGCGAAATGACACCAGGAAATAGTTCCAGACCTGAGAACAGAACTCCTAACTGCTCCCTTGCAGTGAATAAAGCCAGCAAGGACACCTTGATGTCTCCCCATCAGGGTTTCCTGGGAGACCTCTGCTGCTGAGCCCCCAATATTGGCCTCCTTGTCAGGAAGAATAGCAAAGAGAGACACCTCAGATCCTTAAGTAATCATCCTACTCTCCCCCAGCTCCGCGCTTCCCACTTCACAAATGGCCTGGCTTATTTCATTTTATCAATTGCATTACGTGTTTATGGCCTCATTTTTCACCATGTTGTAGAGATTATTGCTTGAATACGTCTTAGTGAATTGGAAATGAACAGAAAAGAATCACTTAAAGACTTATTAGGAAGATGTGTTTTCCTTGCATGGATATAAAATCTTCATATACTATGAATAAACTAAATTCTCCCTTGTTTATGTCAAAGAAAGGGAAGCAATGCTGCATTGTGATTATATATACTTATTATTATCATTGAAAAATCCCCTTAGAAATTCTTAGGCAGTGTGCTTCCTCAGGAAGAGGACACCTAGGGTGAAGACAAGAGATGCTGAGTGAGTCATCCTCAATCCCATTTGTCAGAGAAAAGATTCAACTCCCACCCACTGGCCTGGTTGACCTGACAATGAAGTTGCAGCAGCAGCTCCTGACATTTTTACCTCCCTCCCCCATTATCTCAGTGGCTTCACAAACACTATGGCAGATTCTCATACCTGGCAAGGGAGATACCAAATAGTATGCCTACTTCATCAGCTCACTTTATTTGCCCAAGGTCAAGCTAAATACATGTTTTTTAGTACTGTTTTTTTTGCCCAAGCTTCAATGACATTTAGAACTTTTTTAACTGGAAGAAATAGAAACCTGACAGGGTTTAATTGGTAGGGATTTTATGAGTTCATATAGCTGGAAATTTAGAGGTGGGAGGGGCTACTGGAACCTTCAGTCAGGCCTCCAGAGGAAGAGTGGGGATTGGGTAGAAGAGGGAGTTAGGAAGGAGGGAGCAGGAGAAAGGAGGAAGGGGTGGAAAAGAAAACAGAAAGGTGTGGGCAGAAGGACAGGAGGGAGAGAAGGGGCAAGGAAAGGAGGAAGGAGCTGAAGACAGAGTGTTTGTTGAGAACAATTGAACAAAATCATGGCTGGAATGGGCCTAAGGTACATTGTAGAAGAATAAGAAGGTGCATGTATTTAGAGTAAAATGCCCCATAAAAAGTAGACGGTCCACACAGGAAGGAAAGGGCCACATTGCCTGACTGGTTCCCCAACAGAATTATAGGGGGTTAGTGAACAGAACGCCCCACCCCACCCCTTCCTGCCTCTCTTCTTTGGAAATCTGGGCTTGCCCAGCCTCTCCAGATAGAATTAGAGTAGGCAGAACAGCAGTGTTTAGTCCAGGCAAGAGAAATGAACTCGTGGCTGACTTGTATGCATCTGCAAGAGTGATATAAGCCTTTGCTCTTTAAAGTTATATGAGAAAAACATTGGCAGGTCTGCTTTTGGGGGCTGTCCTGGCTGAAGGTGAAGATATGTCTGGAAGGATCATCTGGAATGTCCAGAAGCTCTGGCACCTCACCCCTCACACCTGCTCAGGCCTTGGGAGTGAGTATATTGGAAACTGCCTCAGCACAACTGGCCCTGGAAGGTACCAACACCAACCTGGGTTGTACCATCCAGATGCTTCTTCTCTCTTCTCCTTACTTAAAAAAATAATTAGTTATAAACCAAATTAATACATTGGAAAGTATAGAGAATCAGATTAATAGAAGATAATCATGTGCTTATCACCTGAAATTTAGCAATAAAGTATTTCCTCAGACTTTTTTGGAATTCCTACATGCAAAAAAAAAAAAAAAGAATTACAAATACACTGGAACCCATTCCCCTGAGTACCACCAGTCCCCTCCCATTCTCTTCCTTCCCACAGGAAACCATTATTCCGAAGTAGGAGCCTATATCTCCTACCTATGTTCTTATGTTTATTATATACTAGAGGCCCAGCGCATGAAATTCATGCACTGATGGGGAGGGGTTGTCCCTCAGCCCAGTCTGCACCCTCTCTAATCTGGGACCCCTCAGGGGATGTCCGACTGCCAGTTTAGGATCAGGCCTAAACTGACAGTCTGACATCCTTCTCACAATCTGGGACTGCTGGCTCTGAACTGCTCACCTACCTGCCTGCCTGGTTACCCCTAACTGCTTCTGCCTGCCAGCCTAATCAACCCCCTAATCACCCCCTAACCACTCCCCTGCCAGCCTGATTAATGCCTAACTACTCCCTTGCCAGCCTTATTGCCCCCAACTTCCCTCCCCTGCCAGCCTGGTCCCCCCAACTTCCCACCCTTGCCAGCCTGGTCCCCCACAACTGCCCACCCCTGCAGGCCTGGTCCCTACCAACTGCCCTCCCCTGCTGGCCATCTTGTGGTGGCCATCTTGTGACCACATGGAGGTGGCCATCTTGTGCAAGGGCATGATGGTCAATTTGCATATTACCTCTTTATTATATAGGATGCACATAGCACTAAATAACAGGCATTTAATATATTTTGTGTATTTTTAAAATTGTCATATGGTCTTATCTTTTCACCATGTGCTTTTTGAAAGAAACAGATTTGAATATTATCTATGCTGATGGATCTGGACCTAGTGCTTTTATTATAAATGCCACATGCTATTGCATTCTATGATGTTACCACAATCTATTAATCCATTCACTTATGGAACTTTTAACTTATTTCCAGTTTTCACCATGGCAATGATAATGCAATAGTCATTCTTGGTCCTGTCTCCTTATGCACAGTGGGCTGGTTTTTTACAGTATTTACTGAGAAATATAATGGCTGGGTGGTAGGGTATGCACATTTTCATCTTCACTGGATATTGCCAAATAGTTCAAAGTACATGATCTGTCAATTTCCAAAATTGCTCCCTCTTCCTGATGGAGGAAATAATGCTCCAAACAGTGTTTTCTCCTGAGAGAAGCCCAATGACTGTCTGCAGGAAGTCCAATGAAGAGAACAGTCAGCTTCATATTGGCACAGACGTTGTGGAATAAAACTTCCCATGCTCTGCTACCAACTCCACCACTTATCATTGGTGTGACCTTGGGCAAAGTAGTTTCTCCAAGTCTCTTTTCCCCATTGATATATGGGGGAAATCTCCTACCCCCTATTAGAGTTACTATTAGTATTGAAAGAAGTGATACAAATACAGCCCTTGGGGACAGTTACATCCAAGGAGTACCCAATGAGTGTTGTATTCTTTTCTTTACTTTTCTTTTTATGGTAGACCTCTATGCTATAGATCTCAAAGTCTACTAGTATATACATTTGGGGTGAACTGGAGATGCAAAAATGAACAGATTATGGGAAGCTAGAAACAAAGAGCCACTGCCACTTTTTTCTCATGTGCTGAGGTTTCACAAAAGGGGAAAGGTGCATGCGTGGAAGGGCCTGGGTGGCATTGAAAGTAACTGCAATATATCCTGCTTAATTCATGCTCCAGAACTCTGGGCTCTCTTTCTTTCTTCCTCTCTATTTTTTTTAAAAAAATTCAAAGAACACATCATAGCAGCTCTTTTTAAAAATTCCCCCAGGAACCCTGGATGGCAAGGAAACCTGAAAGGCAACACCTTGTTCTTTGCACTAAGTCTCCAGGGGGTTACTAATTGTCTTTCATAAACCCTGGCAAGAGCTTCCTGTACACTTCCAATGGCAGCACTTTCTCTCAAGGCCACAGGAATAAAAAAGTAAGAAAAAGCTCTTTCTCTCTAGGATGTTAGCAGGGATGCCAGCACTTAAAACTTGTGTGGGAGGGAACCTGAGAATGAGGGAGATGCTGAGAGACATAGAGAAGTAAAGCAAGTTGCAACTGAGAGCCTGAGAAGGCAGGACACCTATGTTGATATCTAAATAGGGCAACCTGCAGGATAGCTCTTTTCCCCCCTGAAGAGGTAAGGAATGGATTACCTGCATGGAAAATGCATCCTCCCCTTTATGTTGCAAAAAAGAAAAGTACATTAAGTAATGCCCATCAGTGAGACTGTTTAGGAGTCCTGATCCGGAGACAAAAATAGGATGTCAGATGGTTGGGTCATCAATCAATGGACTGGAACAACTGCATACAGGCATATTAGGATTTGAAACAAGAGAACAACATTGTGAATCACAGTGTCTAAGAGGATTGACATTCCATCCTAAGACAGAGGAATTTAACTGTGAGTAAAGATTCTGATGAGAAAGGTCAAAATAAACATTTTGGGTACCATGTCCTTTTCACCATCCCTCGTCCTTCCAAGTCAAGTAGGATGAAAGCCTGAGCCTAAAATTATAAGAGCAATTAGCAGGATGGATGGGAAGACATTAAGAGAGAAACGTTCCCTAGTTCAGCAAAATCTCATTAATTCAAACTCCATTTAAGAAGTTGAACATAAGCTAGAATAAAATTTACAATATAGTGCAGCTGTGAAGAACATGGACTTCAGTAAGAGGGAGTTAAGCCTCAGTCTTCGTACATAGAAAATGGGGATTATAGTAGTGCCTTCTAATGACTAGGTTGGTGTGGGGATTAAATGGAACAGTGACCTCTAGGCACTTAGCCATAGCTACCAGAATGTAGCTAGTATTCAATAATAAGTTGGAGCTATTGTTTTTATTAATAACTAGGAGCCCGTTGCACAAAAATTTGTGCACTCGGGGTGTCCCTCAGCCTGGCCTGTGCCCTCTCACAGTCTGGGACCCCTCATAGGATGTCCACCTGCTGGCATGCTTGGTCAGCCTGGGTGAGAGGATGATGGCTGTTTGCAGGCTGGCCAAGTTCTCCAGTGTGGACCCTCATCCCATTGGGGTGTGGCCAGCCTGGGTGAGGGGCTGAGGGCCATTTTCAGGCTGCCCACAGCTCCTTCAGGTTTTGGGTCCCTACTGGGGTGCCTGGGAAGCCTGGGTGAGGAGCTGAGGGGCATTTTCAGGCCACCCACAGTCCCTTCAAGGTTCAAGTTCCTACTGGGGTGCCTGGGCAGCCTGGATGAGGAGCTGAGGGCTGTTTTCAGGCTTCCCCCAGCTCCCATTGACCCAACGTCCCAGCCCAGCAAGACTGGCTGGAATCAGGTTTCTGGGGTTTATTTATCTTCTATAATTGAAACACTGTTGCTTTAAGCTGAGGCCTAGGCAGGTAAGGAAGCCTCCTGTTTGTTTCAGCACCATGGCCTCTATAATTGAAACATTGTTACTGTGACCAGAGGTTCAGCCAGCCTAGGCAGGCAGTTGCAACGGAAGCCTGCTGTTTACTCTAACTCCGTGGCTGCTGGCCTCCATCTTGGCTGGATTAATTTGCATAAAGCCGCTCTGATTGGCTGGGAGGTGTGGCTTGGCTGGTGGGCATGGCCGTGAGCAGAGGTTCAGCCAGCCTAGGCAGGTAGTTGCAATAGAAGACTCTGGTTTGCTCTAGCTCCATGGCTGCCCGCCTCCATCTTGGCTGGGTTAATTTGCATACAGCCACTCTGATTGGCTGGGAGGCATGGCTTGGCTGGTGGGCGTGGCTTAGGTGTCTTGGGGTGATGGTCAATTTGCATATTGCTCTTTTATTAGATTAGATAATCACAGGCTCACTCATATATGGATAATAAAGACCATTATAAACTGATGAACAAAAATAGATACAGAGGTAGAGCAGCATTGAACAGACTGTCAAACTATAGAGAGAAGGCTAGGGAGGTTTGGGATGGGCAGGGTAAGAGATCAACTGAAGGACTTGTATGCATGCATATATGCATAACCAATGGACACTTGACGCTGGGCTCAGGCTTTCATCCTACTTGACTCGGAAGGACAAGGGAAGATCAAGGGGGGGGGGGAAGGAGATATATGTAATACTCTTTGTAATACTTTAAGCAATAAAACAAAATTAAAAATAAAATAATAATAATCATCATCATCACAGGTATAACTCAAGTCACGGAATTTCTGAGCCATAAGTGACCTTGGCAATCATCTGACATAGTACTTCTCCAGAAAGTAAAAGGGGGCCAACACAGGCTCAGTGACTTGTCAGAGGTCACTCTGCTACCTGCTATCTTTTATCTTCCAGCAAACCTTGCCCAGTATCCTCTGCCACCAATCACAGGTGTTAGCACCTTATGGCCCAAAGGTATCTGTCCTTAGAAAGGACATTATATCTTTATTAAATCAAAGCCACACAGAATTTTACTGATAAGTTCTTGATAAGCCCCTAGTTTAAGGTAATATGATAGCACTTAAAAAAAACACAAAGCTGCTTTTAAATAGAACAGGAAAGAATAAATAAATAACACACATATATATATGCATACATACATATATACAATGAATTCAGACTTGCTAGTGCATGGAACAATCTTTTCTTCTGCAAGACCCCTAAATGTACTTGGTTTTATGTAGGCGTGCATGTGTGCATACTACTTTTGCAGAAGGTAAGCGGAGAAGGGAGAGACTGGAGAGAAGTGAAAAGGGTAGACATGCACAGCAGAGGGTCCTGTAAAGAAGTCAGCCTTATCACAGCCACTGGAAGCTGACGGTCTAGGGTAAAATGACTTTGGTTTTGGCTTCTTCTCCTCTGCACCCTGCCTTCCACTTAGTGCCAGGCAATTCTATTTAAACATATAAAACTAAATATGAGACTGACTTTGCTTTTCACCTGAAATGTTCTTTGCTTGATAGACTTAAGATACCTTCCTATATGGCTTTTTAACTCTCTATATTTGATGGGACTGGATAAATTAATGACATTCTCGTGTGTGTGTGTGTGTGTGTGTGTGTGTGTTTCTTTTCAATAATTCAGTTCTTGATGGGTGTGTTTGGTGTGTGTGCATACCACAGCCAAACGGTGTTGAGAGTTGAATTTAATTAAAAACAGTTTAGTTAATGTCTGGTAGTTTCTCTTTAAACAAAAAATTTAAAAAGTTACCCTTTCCTTCCTCCTTTCCTCTCCTCCATTCTTCCTTCATTCCTTCCTTACAGGGGATTTAAAACAAATGGAAGATGTTTGAAAAGCCACTGTGCTGTCCTGAAGATAGGATTATGACTAACACATTTTTAGTCCATCTTTTAGTAGATTCTTCCACCTGACCCCCAGAAAAAATACAAACCAGAACCCAGGGTTACACGAATGCCTTGTTTCCTAGTCCTGATCTCCACACCTTGCACATTCAGGCCCCATTTCACCAAGGCTTTTGTCTAGAGGTTGCCAGCGTCCTCACTTCCATCAGGGCTGCTCATGGCTCAGAAAAAAAAAAAGGAAAACAAATGCAGCTAATGAGCTGGAAAAATAACACACTTGTACAAATCAGTATAAGAATCGGATGTTTCCTATTCTCAGGAAAAGGGAAAAAAAACTACATGCCTTTCACACATTCATACCACAGGTTACATTGAACAGGTAGTAGCAATCTGGGTCTCTCTTCCCACCCTTCCCCGACCCATGCTGTTCATGAACTGTTAGTCAGCAATTCTGTCATGACAGAGTAGAACCTGCATCTAGGTTTCTATATCTTAAGAGCCATGAGTGGATGAGGCAAACAGTACAGTACAGCCTTGTGCTGACAGCCTCTAGCTGTGTGCCGGCTGCCACACAGACATAACAGTGGTCTGGGCCTGTCTGTCATCTTCTTCCATTGATGTGCTGGATAGCTGAATGCTATATGGTCTGTTAAAGAATGTATATCCACAGAGGCTGGACAGCACAGCTGGAATCCTGGTGGATTGGCTGTGAGAGTGAAGTAAATGCAGGCTTAAGTAAGTACAAATCCCAACCCTAACTCTTGATAGTCATTTGATGTACAGGATAACACTGTAGACCAGATCATCCAATAGCCGAAGCCTGCAGTAAACCTCAGCTGTTTTCATTTACTCAGTGTGTTTGTTTCCTAGGGCTGTCATAATAATGGACCACAAACGATTGGTTAACACAACAGAAATGTATTCTCTCATAGTTCTAGAGGCCAGAAGTCTAAAACCAAGGTATCAGCAGTGTTGGTTTCTTCTGGAGGCTGAGGGGAAATTTGTTCCATGCCCCTCTCCTGGCTTCCAGGGAATGTTGGCAATGCTTGGCTTGTAGAGACATTATTCCAATCTGTGCCTTCTTCATCACATCACCTCCTCTGTGCATCTTCTCTCTACCCTTCTAAGGGTATCAGTTATTGGACTTAGGGTCCACTCCAAACTAGGATGATCTCACTTTGAGATAATTCATTTGTTACATCTTCAAAGATTCTTTTTCCAAATAGAGTCACATTCACAGGTTTAGGAGGTGGGGCATTATTCAACTCATATATATCCAGCGCATATTCCCTTGTCTACTTCAATTTTGCTTTAGGAACCTCGATTCCTGCATTCTCAACCCATATAACTTGGTTGGGCTCACCTGGTCTCCAAGGTTGATTTTGTGGTACAGACCAAGCCACTCAATAGCTCAACTCTATATCCTCTTCTGCCTAAATCAGCTGGCAACCCAGCTTTCCAACTAGATTCAGTTTTGAGTCATCTTGTGGAAGTAATAAGGATAAAACTGTTTTCTATTGGAGGTTTTGGTAAAGTTAAGGAAAGGCATGTCTGAAAAAGAATGTATCCTTCTAGAGAAGGCTGAGAATAGGGAGAGCGTAAAGAGTTCCTGGATTCACCTGTGCCTGAAGGCAGCCTGAAATTTCACATTTGCAGGTTCTACACTTAAGATCCTGCCTGGCTTCACCTATTTGGGATTGGAGTTTCTTTGATTTGCAAGTGTATAAAAAGAGCCTACTACTGCATTATCATTCATTCTACCAATATTTGAGGAGTAATTATGAGACATGGACATGGTTCTAGTCACTGGGGATAAAGTAATAAGAATGAAAGACATAGTCCCGGCTTTCAGGAGTTTATAATCTCATGGGGTTGGTAGAGGTGTTGTAATAAGATTTCTGCAATGTGTAAGTGCCAAGCTTGGAGACCCTGGAAAGTGCAACCTCATCTTTTCATGGAGACACAGATTATAAGAGTACACTCCACAAGCCAGAAGAGTCCGAGGGCTTTTTCAAATTTGCAAAAACAGTGTCATCACTCCCAGAACTCCAAGGAGAGGCAAAAGTGTGAAAATGAGGGTAGATAGAGAAGATGGATTACAGATTGTTGGCCCTGTGCAGCCAGAAGGAATCGGCCCTCTCCCCGGGGTATTTTTAGCTTTCTATTCTTAGAGATGATCATAGCACCTTGGTCTGCTTAGTACTTCCAGATGAGGGAAGACCAGAGACAAAAATAAAAAAAACACACACACACACACACAAAAACAAGCTTCTGGTGGTGTGGGCACCACAAAGGAAATCAATGTCCCAAGAGAAAATCTAGTGGCAGCCCCTCCATTGGGTAATCTTTCTAGGTAAACTCACAGAGTGGTGAGTTGGCTAAATAAATGCTGATTAATGTAAAACAGGTTATAATTGTGCAGCATATTCAAAACATGGCCATCTATTTCTAATTAAGCTATAAATTCCCTGAGGATGGGAACTCCAGGAGACCTTGTTCTTTCATTTTGGCACTCAGGGTTTAAACCTCCTCCTTATATCAGAGAATCCTGTATTTCATGAGCCCCAACATGAGTTCCTCCACAGGAGCTGAAAACCGATAATCTCCTTCCCAGACTCTTTTGTGGTTAGGGCTTGGGCACAAGGCCCAGGCTCTGTCAACCAGACGTGTCCGCACCAAATGTTGAACTATCCATTTGTGATGGGTAGTAAATGTGATGGGTGGTCCTGGGGCTGTGTGCAGGATAGCTGCTTTCAACAGGAGTACAAACTGAGGAATCTGGGTTCCAGGCACAGTTACATCTTGGCCAGTCCTGCCGCGTGATTTTAGATGATGCTTCTGACTGTGCAGCCTCTGAGCCTGCTTCTGTATTCCTGGAGACTCAGATCTTCTTGCTTAATTCCAGTTTTGTTTCATGAGAGTTGGCATCTTCTATTTGCAACTAAGAACTCTTTGTTTCTTTATCTTAGCCATTTAGCTAACTCCAACAAAGGAGGTGCTAAATAAATAGTTGTTTACATATATTCTCCTCTTTCATCCCCCCATGTTAATTTTGCCAGGAAGGTATCATTCTTTCCCCTAAATCCTCCAACAGGTGGGCAAGGAGGCCCAGAAAAGTTTAATGCGTTACGAAGTCACATGGCTGACAGGGAGCAATCCTTTCCATGTTGTTCCAGAGACTATCTACATTCTGATTGTGAATGCAACATGTCATGATAATCAGAACCCCTCTTTTTCTAACCTAGGTGTTCGGCTTTGCTGTCAAAGTCATGAAATAAAGTGAGACTAGCTCTGTGCTCCTGCTGGTCATGGCCTACTAGAGCCAGGCTGACTACTGTCTAGAGACAGAGCTCAAACTTCCCAGCTCACAGCAGTCCCTGGCACCCCTCTTGTCTTGCACCCCACCCTTCTCACTCACGTTACCTGTGGGGCTGCTGAACTGCATTCTACCTTGACTGTGCAGAAGCAAAGGAAGCAGGAATCCACATATCCCTGCTTCATCCCTAGAAAGTCATGTTGGATTAAAGTTCAAAAACCTCAAACAGATAAAAGACAGACACCATAAAAAAAGGACCTAAGAGTCCAGGATTCTGGCCAATGGGTGAGGGTCCAGCAAAAGGCACAGGACAGGGGGCGGGAGGAAGGGTATGAAGGGCATTCAAATGCTTCATTGTCTTTGCTTCATGCTTTACTCCTATGCCCTGACCTAAAATCTTTTAAAAATAGAGTTCAGATGAGATCGTGCAGAGTGCTTTTCATTTTTTCTCAATCACAGTTTTATTTTCAGGTGTCAGAAGTATTATGTGTTGTGCAGTTAACTTAGACAGTAAAAAAAAAAAAAGGCCAAGAAAAGGAGAAACAACATACACACTACTCTATTTCTCAATCCCAAGAAAATCATTGTCAGGGGTGTATCTACTCTTTTGAATTCTTGTGAAGTGTTTTAAATCACAAAGTTTTCCTGGTATATTATTTACCCGCTGATGTATTCCCACAAAATATAGGAACAGACAATATGGAGTAAAGAGAGTCAAGAGCAGGCATTCCCCTGGATTCCAGGCAGAAAAGGTGCCTGGGCCACAGAAGTCCTGAGACCATCAGAGGTGAAGGAAGGGGAGGGAGAAAATTGCTGACAGTCTCCAGGGGAGACAGAGCTCTGCATCCTATTTGGCAGAGGCAGAGATATAATGGTGTGGAGTAAGTACCAGAGCTTGGGATCAAAGCAGACACACCCCCCCCACAAGGAAATATGAACTCAGCTGGGCAGTTAAAAGGGTAACTTTCCAGGGGTGGAGAATAAATATAGCAGCCTAGATACACACACCCCCACCTCCAAGGAAAGAATGATCAAGGCTGAAGCATTGGGGGAGAGGGGCAATAAACTCAAATACCTCCAGGAGACAGGCAAGTGGAGTAAATGTATAAAGACCAGTTGGGAGGAAAACAAGATAGACACACTTGAATATTCTTCATTTCCACCAACAAGTATTCTCTCTCACTTTTGAAAAACAAGGCTGTCTTCTTCAATTATCTTTCACTAGGGGCTCGGTCCACAAAAATTTGTGCACTCGGGGTGTCCCTCAGCCTGGCCTGTGCCCTCTCGCAGTCTGGGACCCCTCAGGGGATGTCCACTTGCTGGCATACCTGGCCAGCCTGGGTGAGGGGCTTATGGCTATTTGCAGGCTGACCAAGCCCCCCAGTGTGGACCCTCACGCCATTGGGGTGTGGCCAGCCTGGGTGAAGGGTGGAGGGACATTTTCAGGCTGCCTACAGTTCCTTCAGGGTTCAGGTCCCTACTGGGATGCCTGGGCAGCCTGGGTGAGAAGCTGAGGGGCATTTTCAGGCTTTCAGGCTGCCCACAGCTCCCATTGACCCAACATCCCAGCAAGGCTGGCTGGAAACAGGTTTTTGGGGTTTATTTATCTTCTATAATTGAAACTGTTGCTTTAAGCCGAGGCCTAGGCAGGTAACAAAGCCTCCTGTTGGCTTCAGCTCCGTGGCTTCTATAATTGCAACTATGTTGCCATGAGCAGAAAGAGGCCCAGACAGCCTAAGCAGACAGTTTACTCCTGGTGCAACAGAAGCCTGCTGTTTACTCCAGCTCCGTGACTGCTGGCCTCCATCTTGGCTGGGTTAATTTGCATACAGCTGCTCTTATTGGCTGATGGGTGTGGCTTAGGTGTCCCGTAGAAATGGTCAATTTTAATATTACTCTTTTATTAGATAAGAGGTTCATGCATTTGAGAAAGAGAAAGGTTTCTTCACATTAGGGAAAGCAGAGGTCAGATGCAATGGTAAACAGAAGTTGGCAACAGATTTTCCTTTTAGGGAGACAACCAGAAGTAGTGGAGTAGCTTGAAGACTGGAGAATACATACCTCTGACTTCTGTAGGGCTGTGCTCCAGCTAACAAGAATCAGGAGTGAGGAATAAGAAATACAGTTCTATCAGGTGTTCCAATATGCCAT
This sequence comes from Murina feae, assembly GCA_004026665.1. NCBI lineage: Eukaryota > Metazoa > Chordata > Mammalia > Chiroptera > Vespertilionidae > Murina > Murina feae. The sequence goes on along the minus strand of PVJC01009484.1, from coordinate 21,207 downwards.
GAAATGCCAGAAATATGAAGATTTATATATACTTTTCTATTTTGTAAAATTGGTTCCATGTTTATTTTAAAATTAAATAGATTAACCACATTAAACACATTCCTGCATTCCCATAGGTCCCACAAGCTGCTCACGTGTGACTCTTGCCTCATGCTGTTCCAGATCCCATACCATAGTGGCACAGCCACTTAGAACCCAGGGGGAAGAATATCTGTGTCTCTCCTTCTCCCATACACTGTAAAGCAATAAAGCAGAATTTCTAAGACTGCTAAGTAAGGGGGACATCATCAAATTTAGTCATGACCAAAGGGCAGGGAAGGGGCTGGAAATCAAATGTGTCCAGGAACAGTTCTAGGAACAGACATAAATAATATGCTATGGTTTAGTATGCTCTTTTTTTAAACAAGATTATTTAAAACTAGAGGCCTGATATACAGATTCATGAAAGAATGGGCCTTCCTTCCCCTGGCTGCCAGCACTGCCTTTGCTCCAGCCAGAGCAGCCTTTCTGCCTTCTCACACTCCCCAGAGGCCCAGAGCAACTGGGGCAGTGTGGAACACCCTGGCCTACTCAGCACCTGCATATACAAATTATCCTGCCATCTTTGTTAGGTTAATTTGCATACTCATTCCTGATGGGCTTGTGGGTATCATGAAGGTACGGTCAATTTGCATCTTTCTCTTTTATTAGTGTAGATTGTACAATGCTTTAAATTTCATGTAGAAATATACATGGTATTTTCATATCCACTATGTCACTGGAGCAAACAATAAATTCCAAAGTAGGCTGAAAGATATTGTTAATACCATGAATAGGAAGGTAGGGGAAGAAAGGGGATGAATGAGTAGAAATGGTGGCTCAGAAGTTATCTGACTTGCTAATATTATCATAAAAATAAGCACTGGAAAGAATGATTAATTTATTTTTAAAATGAAATTTCATGTTGACTCTGAGTATCATTTATAGAAAACACAATGAAGCCAGTGCTTTTTTCCTCTAAAAATTCTTTGACAAAAGCATTAAATTCAAAATAATATAAATGGTTATATTTATATTATAAATAATACAAATGTGGGAGAAATGTGGTTTAATATTTTTCTAGCAAAATTTACTCATGCTTTGAGTACTCAATGCTGACATCTACATCTGTTTCATGGAAAGGATTTATTATTTTCTCCTTACCTTTTAACTATAAAGCAGAAAAATACAGGATGATATTTTAGGTTATGAAAAAGAAGAACTTTTCAACATTAAGAATTATTCACCTAAAGAAAATAGTATAACACCAAGAGTCTGGGCATTGAGTTCTAGAACAAGCATTGCATGTGTCCTTAGGCGGGCAATAATTTTCCCAGCCTCAGTCTCAGTTTCCTCTCTCTCTCTCTCTCTCTCTCTCTCTCTCTCTCTCTCTCTCTCTTCAAGTATTCCACAGACAAAATAATAAAAGGTGGTTAACATGATTCAAGAAAAAAAACTACAAATGTATATAAAATACTTTCTAATAAATTGAAACTCCTTATTTTGGAGTTTAAAGATCTTATGTCTTCTAGACCAACCTCATCCAGCTGACCTCATTCTTATTATGTCTCATCCCAGCCATACCCAGCAGCCTAGGTAGCTCCAGGTTCAGAGCCAGGTGACCCCCAATACCTGGGAGCTCAGTCCACATGCTGATCACTACTGCTTCTCTCATCCAATCTCACCCAATCTCACCCATATTCTTGCCTCCAACTCTATAGGAATTCCCCAAGGACCATGTTCCCCCCTCTATTACCACTCAGATCTAGCATGCTTTCTGGTTTTTACCCAAATACTTCTGTCTCAGGAAGTCTCAAGTCCCACCTCCAAAAATTATTTACCTATACAAAAAAGTACATATTCCTGGAGTAAAGAATAAAACCAACTTTAGTTTAAAATCTAGTTTCACAAGCTGAGTCTCTCTAAGCCTGTTTTTATAACCAGAAAATTGGGATCCCAAGGCCTACTTCAGAGATTGTGCTACAATAGATAGGTATTTTACATTCTGTATCTATTTATATTAGAGAATGCCATAAAGAACTTATCCAATAAATAGAATTTATTGTTATTGGTTTTAACATGATTTTTATTGTTATTAGGAGACTCCACATGTAGATTTCTCCTTGATAACATGGGGATTAGTGGGATTAGTTGACCCTTGATCACCCAGAGCTGTGTAACATTAACATCAAGTGTCTTCTACTCAACATCCCAATAGTAATACTACAAGCTTCTTGACCAGAATCATTCCTTTAATATTTCTTCAGTGCCATTTCTCTGCTAGACACTTTTTTCAGACCTGGGATTCTAAGGCAAGCTGGCTTCCTTTTACATATTGAGAAGAGGAGATGATCAACAGGTAAAAAATTAGGAAGATGCTCTTTGCAAAGCCTATATGTGAAATAACCAGATAATATGATAAAGATATCCTGGGATGAGAAATATACAAAGTTGCATTTGATAAAGGGGGCAAGGAGAGCTCTTTGAAGACACAAAGAGGAGCCAGCCATGCACAGATTGTAGGTGGGAAGCAACACGGACAAAGGAAGATCAAGTTCAAACCCTGAAGAAAAAACACCAGAGAGAATGGGGAAGATCATCTATCTGTAAGGGAAAATGTGGGAGCTGAGAGACGGAGAAGAATTACACACAGTGATGTTGGAGGGGTGGACAGGCTCCATACCACAATGGGCAGTAGTAAGCAAGGACAGGCTCCAGGTCTATGCCTCTGATTTTACCATCAAGCCCTATATCGTTTTCTGGTGGCTAAACTATAATATTTGGTTTCTGGTTCCTTTTATTTTTGTTTGCTGCATGATTTTACCCATGGCACCCTTGCCTCAGCACGTTGAAAGAAAATACCAAATCCTCAAAGCTCCTTCACCCAGTCATTTACAGGAAAGAAGTGTCACATGAGGAACCCTCGACCCATTTCAAAGTCCTCCCCTTCCAGCTTCCAGTGTCACAGTCAGTGCGGCAGTCCCACAAGAATTGCTTCAACCCATATCCACTGCTTCCTGGCATTTGGAAAGTTGGCTCTGTTGCCTGAGGAAGACATTTTAGGAGAGGTTTCCATAGAAACTCAAACTTTCCCTCCAGCTGCTCATGTAGTTTATCTCTTTATTTTTAAATACACATTTTTTTTCAGCAGTTTCTGAATGCTTTGATTCTTTGGACACCAAAAAAATAGTTACCAAATCTCTGGAAACATCGCCTTTTTCATTCTCTTTTTACAATCTCTCCTGATTGTGTTTTCCTGGCTCACAGGGAGAGGTATAAGAGCTCTGCTGCTATAATTAACCATTTCTCTTATAAATTTTTACTCTCCCTCTCAGGATCCTTTAGATGGCTGGCTTTTCATCACTAATTTACTATCGACAGCACTGGATTTACAGAGAAAGTCTTGCTAGGCCACTGTGCAGCCTTTGTCCCTTCCCCATCCTCTACACCTGACAACCAAACTCCTCCCTGGTTCACTACATTCTCCAGCTAGAAACACCCGGTACTTGCTTCACACAAGCCCACCTTGGGTCATTAAGAGTAGCATTTCCTTGAGCTTCCCCCTTTATACCCATCCTTAATTTATATTAAGTAGTGGGTATCATTCCCAAAATGGGGATTTCCTGACCTCCCAAGACCTGTTAGATCACCTGTTATGTTTTCTTCATAACAATTCTTAATTATAATGAAATCAAGATTTGAGATGTCTCTCTCCATTAAAATGTACACTGCTTTAGGAATTATCTTATTAACTTCTGTACCAATAGCATTTAGCAGAGTATTTTGTGATGAATAAAAAAAAAAGATTATATTAGGGAAGTCATTATATTTAAGCACAAGAGGAAGAATTAAGTAGCAAAATAAAATGTGCTTTGTGCATTTACAGGGATACAATTTATTTTCTCCAAGGAAACAAGAATATATGTCATCTGTTGTGGAAAAAATGGGAAAAAGAAATCTGTTTTGGCTTCAGTGAAGCCATGGTTTGATATAGTATAAACACACACACAGCCCTTGAGTGCATTCAAGGGCTGCACATGATGATTTAATGTGGGAACCACAGGCCTCTCTATTTGGTGCACAACTGATCAACAGGTGAGCAGAACTGTCATCAAAATTCTCACCTCACATAGAAAAAGACTAGAGAGAAAATGAGGGGAAGGAGAAGGAAAAGAAGGAAATTGGGAAGGAGAAGGAAGACAGAGTATTGGGGAAAGGAAAAGAGAAACCACACCCAATGATGAGTAAAAGAAGAAAAAAAGATCCACAGGGTGACTCCATGTCCCCCTACAGGTGGGAAGATGGCAAACAGCCTGAGGAGTAGAGGCCTGGGAAAGAGTGGATCTGCAATTCGGGAGGCACAGAGCTTTTGAGGATTCACAGTTCTGTTCCAAGTAAAGGGACAGACACTTGGCTAGATATCAGGCAGGAGGCTGATGTGTGAGATAATTTCTTTAAGCCTGTAGGTCAAACCTAATCACAGCAGCTGAGATTTAGTGAGTCTCAGGTATGCATGTTGGGTGTCTCCAGACATATTGCTGTTTTAAATCTTCACAATAATCTGTTTTTACCAATGAGGAAACTGAGGCTCAGAAAGCTTGAAGTACTTGCTAAAAGTCACACAGCTAAACTATGGCAGAGCCCAAGTCTGTCTACCTTCAAAGCTCGGATCTGTCCATTATGCTACCCTGTCCTGGCTCATCAACGGGACCTCAAAAAAAAAATGAGGAACATATCTGCAACACAATGAAGAAATGCTACAGGGTGAATATAACATGTGGCACTCAAACTTTCTAAAAATGAAAGAGCTGCTCGAGAAGGAGTAGACCTCTGTGAGGAACTAACCCCACTGTGGAAATTCAACCTGATGCTCTTTTTGAAGCCAAACTAGTGATATTGTCCCCTTGCCCAATATCCTCCAATGATTCCCTATTCTACTTGGGATAAAACTCAAAGTCCTCACCATGGCCTGCAAGACTAGGCACCATCTAGCCTCTCCCTCCCTCTGCAGCCTCATCCAGTCCTCTGCTTCACAGGTTCTGCCCCCACTTGGTTAGGCAGGCCATCCCCTTTCTGGTTATTGCCACACATCTGCCCTAGAGATTTCACCAGGCCCGTCTGCCTTTATGGAAAAGTCTACCCTCTATTCCTCCCCTGACTTCAGGAGACTTAGGCCTTGTGAAAAGCATTCCCAGATCTCACAATGTAATTTTGATCCATACTTCCCTCTTTCTCAATGCACCTTGTACTATGCCTTTATGTCACAATATTATGATCACCTCTGCTTATTTATTCATATGATAATTTTGTTAATACCTGCCTGGCCTACTAGATAGCAGGCTCCAGAAGGAACTATTTCCCCTGTTCACTGTGGTGTCGCCAACCCACAGTACAATGCCTAAGACATGGGGTTATAAAAAATCAAGTATTTTTTGTTGACTATTGCAATGAACTTCATTCAGGAATGATATGAAAGGAGCAGGGTAGTGAGATGACCATTGAAGAAATGTCCAGTTACAATCAGCATCTAGGTTAGGAGCTTTTCATGCAGTATCACTTTCCAAACAAGGAGCAACTTAAACTATTCATAAATGGTGAGCATCATTTGGAGAAAAAAAATAGAAGCTGGCTCCCTACTCACTGAGCCTTCCTCTGCAACACTGCTATCCACACTAGCCTGTTTTTACCCTACTTACGAGAGGGATTTTTGTTTGTTTTCTTTAGTGTCTTTGTGCTCTCATATTTCTTTTATATCCATTCCCTCTTTATTCCAAACAGTAGTCAGAAAGCCAATGCCACAGAGATCCAGGAACTCGTCTATCATTGGGAAAATGAAAAACATGATGAATCACCAATAGTATTAGCATGAAAACAGTCTCTGAGCCAGATCAATTCCAAATCTGCTCAGTCATCGAGGCATTCCACACAAATGATATTGATATCACAATCCCAGGATTTTGAATTTACGTTGCCTGAAACCTGAACTCTGGGAAAACAAAGGATCTACTATTATGCAAATAGTGTTAGACACCCAGAAAGAGAGGATATGAGACAAACAAAGACAGACAGTGTAATGCTACTTAGCTTCTAAAATAATTCCCTCTCTGAAGTTTTAATCGGATGTCAGCTAAACTGAAACAAAGGTCTCTAATCACATAGGAAGTGTTTTACTCAAATGGTTTTATTTTCTATTTTGGTAACTTTTCCAAAGGTGTGATTGTACTTTCAGAGAAAAGAATAGCGGGAGACCCTTGATATTTTCCTTGTATTGAGAGAAATTTCTACTTCTGCTGCCAAATAACAAATGGGCAATCTCTCCACCCATGTTTAGTCCACCAGCACCAACTGTGTGCCAGGCACAGTGCTTGGTGCTGGGGGATAATGTACAGAGCAGAAACAGGAGGGCCTGTCCTCTCAGAGTTGACTGTCTAGTATAAACAGCTTACACACCTAGTATGTGTCCAACTTACACATCATAAAGTCATTTATCTTGATATTCAAATACAGGCATTATGGCACTTTGTGTTTTACAAAGTCTTTTCAAATATCACTTTTGTCATCTTCCCAACAACACTGTAAGAACAGCATGAGTATTAAGATTTTCTCTTTTTCTAGCAAAGAAAATTGGGCTCAGAGACCAAAAGAACTGGCCACAAGTTACATATGCTACGTCCTTTCTACTACACCAATAGCAACAAATCTCAGCAAATGTTTAGAATGCATTTAGAAATACTACTTTTACATACATTACTATAGTTAATTCTTGGAAAAAAAGAAACTCATTGATCCCTACTTTAAAAATAGTAAAATTGAGGCTCAGAGGTTGAGTAACTTACTGTAAGTCCACCACATTCAGAAAAAAAAATGGAAAATTGAATCTGTGTGATTCTATAGTTGGCATTTTACCACAGCAATTTACTGTCAAGACAGCATAAGCTAGTTATGTTTCTTATTTTAATTGGAACAGCTATCATTACAATCATATTGAAAATAGATAAATGGAGGTCCACAGAAGTGAAGAGCCACATTCAAGATCAAACAGTTCAGAATGTTGAAGTTAAAATAGTATCTAAATACCAGAGATGTGATATATAACCCACTTCTCACCTAGGCACAACACAGAGAACAAGATTTAGTGGGATCACCTGGTCTAAACTGTGGCTTCAAGGTCAAGGGAAAGGTTCTCTCATAATAGACCTCAGCTCAGTCAATGTATTTGGGTGTAACCAAGAGCTGAGAGTGGGGCATTTATAGAATCAGACAGCTCAAGGCCATTCAACACCTCATCAGTGATGGAGTCCCTATTCTAAATGAAATTTAGTTCTGTTGATGTGGCACAGTTAGCCTAGTTAGAGGGATTGACATTTTCCTTCCTTCCAAAGAAAGATGTTAGGAGAACCAATCTCATTAATCAGAGTGTAAGACAACATGATGAACATTTAGGTAGAATAGAGGAAATAGGGAGATAAGCTGGAGAACAAGAAGTTCAAATCATCCACACACAAAAAAATCACTTAGTACTTTCTAATAGACTAGGGGCCCGGTGTACAAAATTTGTGCACTGGGGGGTGAGGTGTTCCTCAGCCCAGCCTGCCCCTTCTCACATATTGGGAGACTTTAGGGGGTATCCTACTGAAGGTTTAGGCCCACTCCCTGCTCCCTTGGCCTCTCTTTGTGGGAGGTGACCAGGCTAAACAGGGGAATCCACCAGCCCCACCACCCCACAGCTGCAGCCACTGCCAGTCACCACAGCCACCAAGGTGTTTTCATCAACACGGACTCCTGTCCTTTCACCGTGAAAAAATGACAACTTTCTTTAGGCATTTTCAAGATGTGTCTTTCATAGGATATGACCTTCCTTTTCTTCCTTTTCTTCCTTTTCTTCCTTTCTCTTCCTTTCTCTTCCTTTCTCTTCCTTTTTTTTCTTTCTTTCTTTCTTTCTTTCTTTCTTTCTTTCTTTCTTTCTTTCTTTCTTTCTTTCTTTCTTTCTTTCTTCTTTCTCTGCATCTGAGGATATGTTCCCATTGATTTTTAGAGAATGTGGAAGAGAAAGGAAAAACAGAGAGAAACATCAAAATGAGAGGAACACTTTGATTGGTTGTCTCCTGCATATGCCCTGACCTAGGCTCCAGCCAGGGAGGAGCCTGCTTCCTAGGTACATGCCCCTGGTCAGAATTGAACCCAAACACTGCAGTTGGCAGGTTGAGGCATTATGCACTGAGCCAAACCAGATAGGACAGGATATGATATTTCTTAGCCCTCCAGCAGTGGACCTTCTTTTGTTTTTTATTTTCTCCAGGAGTGCAGTGGAAAAACCCTAGATCACCTTTTTGGATTCTTATTACCCAAGTTACTAAGAATATTTCCAGTGGCATACAGGGAGCTTACCCAATGAGTGGTAAGAAAAGGTGTTTCCTCTGTAGTTCACTCTGATCACCGGCTCTGCCCCTGCTTCTCTAAGCCCAGCTCCATGCCTGCCCCTTCAATCCCAGTTCCACCCCTGCCCAGGCCTGTAACCTCTGGCTGAGGCTGCAGGCCTGGGCAGAAACCCCCAAGCCCCTCCAATTGCCGGCTTCACAGAGCCCAGGCCTCTGTAATCACCGGCTCTGCCCTTGCCCTTCTTGCAGCCTCTGGCCAAGGCTACAGGCCTGGGCAGGGGATCCCCAGATCCCTGCTTTGCTAGCTCCACCGGTGCCCAGACCCCTGCAATCTCTGGCCTTGGCCCTGCCCAGACCTGAGCCCTCTGGCCCAGGCCTTATGCCTGGGTAGGGCACTCTCACACCCCTCTGATCACCGGCTCTGCCCTGGCCTCCTCCAATCACCGGCTCTGCCCTTGCCCATGCCTGAGGCCTCTGGCGAAGGCCTCTAGCCTGGGCAGGGGACCCTCAGCCCCCTCTGATCGCCTGTTCCATCCCTTGGACCCCTCGCCTCCCTCACCACCTGCCTGGCTAACAGGCCTGACCACTGAGCTAGACTGGGCACCGCCATTTTGTGGTTATGGGGGTGGCCATCTTGTGGCTATGGGGGAAGCCATCTTTGTGACACAGTAATGCCTAATTTGCATATTATTCTTTTATTAGATAGAAGGATTTGAATTAGAGGACTCAGAGTTTATACTTTTTCTTCAGGTGCTGGAAAACTACTGAAGGTTTTTAAGAAGGGAATTATGTGACCACAGCAGTTCCTCCCACAGATTCAGACCTCCATATCTGCACTCTGCAATGAGGTAGCCACTAGCCACATAGAGCTTAAGCACTTGAGATACAGTCCAAACTGAAGTGTTCTGTAAGTATAAAAATCACACGGGATTTCAGAGCAGGCTTTCTCCATGTGCTGCCCCCCCTTTTTTGTATATGTAAAATGGATTTTATTTGCAGGGGAATGAGACTTTAATCAAACAAACCAAATCCCATGTTGTCATCTGACTCCTCAGACTTGATTAACAAATGTAAATGTTAATACAATGCTAATATTTTAGATATTTTATTGGGTTAAAATGTTACTAAAATTAAGTTCATTTTTTTGCTTTTTTGTTTTTGTTTGTGGTTTGTTTTTTTTTTTAACTATTTTAATGTGCCCACTAGAAAACTGACATTAATACAGGTGGTTTGCATTATCCTTCTTTTGGACAATGCTATTTTATTGACTTCCAGATAAATGTTTACATAGGCATTCCTGAAATTTTTACCAGTTGAAAATTCACTAGCCCTTGAGAAATTCCCTTCTGTTGCTTCTTGGCTCTGGCTACTAGGAAGTTATTTTTTGTTAAACCACAACCTGTCTTTCTGAAGCTTTTACACATTAGCAGTCATGATGCTATAGGGTAGCCTTCCAGTAACAACCTTCAAGTACCTTATTCCACCCCCTTCCTCCTGCCTTAGATTTTCCAGTCTTCTCTTGTTTCAAGTAACTACCTCCAGTTGGTTTTACTATTTATTATGTTTCCCAGGTCTCTGGTGATTCTTATCACTCTTCTCTAAAACATGATCAAAATGATCAGTTCTCCTTCAGAAAGAAAAACAAAACTTCTCTGGTTGTCAGAGTGTCTGATGATGAAAAAGACTTTTACATAAGGAATCAGAGATAAGTTGCTTCCCATCTCTCCTGCAGTGTGCAATCTTATATAAGTCATTTCACCCCCTATTCAAAAGCAGATAAGACCACTTAAAAGCAAAAGCAAAATGCAATATGCTTAAGATAGAGTCACCACAGTGAGCCTTTGTTTCCACCTGCCCAGCATTAATGTCTCCTGCCCACAGAACCCTTCTTCTCCCTTTTTTAAAACTGTAATTTTTTCAGCTGTGGGAGTGAAGAAGGGTAAGCTCACCCTGTACCTTCAGCTTCCGGGAGGCCTGAGTGAGGCCAGGCTTGAAGAGGCAAAGTTACAGATTAGTTCAGAGGCAAGGGCATCACATGGAGAGAGCCTGCTTGAGAATGAAACCAACAGAGGAAGCAGGACTAAAATATGCTGGGGTAGGGGATAAGACCTGATAACATCACTTGAATCTCTGCTTCCATTTGTGCTTAAAGTAATACTCCCTGGCTTTTATTTATTTATTTAACTGAATTAATATATTTCTTTTTTCCCAAATCCAGTATGAGTTCACAAACAAAAGCCGGATGCATTGTTAGTGGTCACTAAAATACTTCCAGGGCTTCTGCCTCGTTTCATAGCCTTCTGATTTGCCGAGTATGTAACTAACCTCACAAATGAGCGGCAATGTTTTGTCAATAAGCAGAGGTCCTACATGTTAAGACAGTAGGGTTAAGACAGTAGGAGGGAGGGATGGGAGAACCCTGATTCTCCAAGTCTCTGTCTTTTCCTCTTAAGAAGTATATCCATCCATCTTTCACCCTTGTCATGGAAAAACTACATGGTCAACATTTCATTTAATCAAGTTGTCATTTTATATTAAAATGCTACTTGTTGTCTTTTTCCTCTGAGGTGTGTGGCAAATAATCAAATTATATTACAGTATACCTCACTGTACAGGGATGAGCAAAAGTAGGTTTACAAATGTGAGTACACGAAACAGTTCATTCTTATATTATTACTAGGGGCCCAGTGCACAAAAATTTGTGCACTCGGGAGGTCCCTTAGCCTGGCCTGCGCCCTCTCGCGCAGTCTGGGACTCTCTGGGGATGTCCACCTGCTGGTGTGCCTGGCCAGCCTGGCTGAGGGGCTGATGGCTATTTGCAGGCTGGCCAACCCCCCCAGTGGGGTGAGAGACCCCACTGGGGTGTGGCCAGCCTGGGTGCAGGCCTGAGGGCCATTTTCAGACTTTCAGGCTGACCACAGTCCCTTCAGATTTTGGGCCCCTACTGGGGTACCTGGACAGCCCAGGTGAGGTGCTGATGGCTGTTTGCAGGCTGGCAAAGCCCCCCAGTGGGGTCCCTCACCCCATTGGGGTATGGCCAGCATGGGTGATGGGATGAAGGGTGTTTTCAGACTTTCAGGCTGCCCACAGCTCCCATTGACCCAATGTCCCAGCAAGGCTGGCTGGAAGCAGGTTCCTGTTTTTTTTTTTTAATCTTCTGAAATTGATACACTGTTCCTTTAAGCCGAGCCTAGGCAGGTAACGAAGCTCACAGCCAGGACTGCTGTTTGTTTCAGCTCTCAAGGCTTGTATCATTGAGACTTTGTTGCAAATATGTTCTTGCCTGGAGCCAGGAGAAGGCCAGCCAGCCTGGCAAACAGTTTCACTCCCGCTGCAATGGACGCTGCCTGTTTACTCAGCTTTGTGAGTTCCGGCCTCCATCTTGGCTGCGTTAATATGCATACAGCCTCTCTGATTGGCTGGTGGGTGTGGCTTAGGCATCCCAAGGGGATGGTCAATTTCAATATTATGCTTTTATTAGATAAGATTAATTAATTATTGTATTATTTTACCTAGCAGCAACTGTGAACCTACATTTGCTCACCCCTGAATGAAATCAATGCATGTGCAAAAACAAGTTGACTTCCACTAGAACTCACAGCACACTTTATCTAAACTTCTGATTGATTCTCAGCAGGCAGCACCTCCCAACACTTAAGCCTTCTGGTTCTCTCCTGTCCCCCACATCCTAACCAGTAGGTTGCATTACAGCACTCTAGGACTGGAAAGGACTTGAAGAAATGGTTACTGTCTTACTCCCTTAGTGTATCAATAGAGGCCAGTATATGGGAAGTGTCTTTCTCAATGTCCAATGCAGTTGGAGACAGAGCATGGGCAAGAGTTTAGTGCTCCTGAAATATGTTATCACACAGCATCAGAGTTCTGAGAGACTCCAGTTTAAAGGTCTTTGGGTTATGAATAAATAATAAAATAAAATAATACAATGTATTTCTTTCCCAAGAGCAGATGACGCCTTCTTGATTTTTATAAAGTAGGTTTACCCTGGCTTGGGTACCTAAGTTATTATTAACATGAGCAACTGCTACTATTTATGGCCCAGGCATCTGCTCTGTGCTTATGGCCACTATCTTGCTCGATCTTCATAAAAACCTCTTTGAGGTTTGTACCATTAGAACTCCCCTCTTACAGAGAAGAAAGCTGGGGTTTAGAGAGGCCCAAACCAGACATCTGATAAATGGTAAACAGCATTGAATTCCATTTCCATCTCTGACTCCAAAGCCTGGGCTTTTAACATGAATATTCCATAACCTCAGGAAGATTAGGTAATATTTTTCATTAGAACAGGTCTGAAAGCAGACAAGGCTTTATAAATAAAAGGTTCTGCTTCCCCAGTCCTCACTGACCTGCAACGCTGTTTCCATATGTTACCAGATATGCTCAGAAGCATCCCCGTTTAAGTCTTCTGAGCCAACTACTTAAATGCACAATAAACAAAAGTCTATAAATCTGTGTATACCTAGGCTATGCATTCATTATTTATATCAGTTTTTTCAATAGGTATTTAAAAAATAGACAGAAGTATAAAACAAGACATAGGAAAGCAAGAGCCATATCTTACTCTCACTATAGTTTCTGTCCTCACATCTTGCAGACCACATTTATTTACTTATTTAACTGAATATCTCATTTTCATAAAGAGGATTATACCTCAATAGTCCCAAATTAGCTGTATTGTAGCGACATTGCTGTGTTACAGATTACCCTGAATTTAGTGGCTTAAAAGAATACTTTTTTTTTTTTTTTTGCAGACATTGACAAACTTATCTTAAAATTCATCTGGAAATTCAAGGGACACAGATAGCCAAAACAATCTTGGAAGACTCACAATTTCCAATTTCAAAGCTATAGTACTTAAGATATTATGGTACTGGCATAAAGGCAGACATATAAATCATATAAATTAATGGAATACAATTGGGAGTCCTGAGATAAATTCTCTAATTTATAGTCAATACTTTTTTTTTACACGGATGCCGAGGTAATTCACTGAGGGAAAGACTATTCTTTCCAATAAATGATTCTAGGGCAGCTGGAAAAATAATAAAGTTGAATCCCTACTTCACACCATAAAATAACCGAGAGTGGATCAAAGACGTAAATGTGTAAGCTACAACTATAAAACTCTTAGAAGGAAACACAGGTGTACTAGTAAATCTTCATGACCTTGATGTAAGCAATGGTTAATTAGATATGACATCAAAAGCCATGAAATAAAAAATGGATAAACCTGACATGGTCAAAACTATTAAGTTTTGTGCTTTAAAGGGCACCATGAAGCAAATGAGAATTTTTGCAAATCATGTGTCTGAAAAGGGACTTATATCTAGCATATATAAAGAACTATTACAACTCAAAAATACAAAGAAAAATATTCCAATTAAAAACTACAAAAAATCTAAATAGTTCTGCAAAGGATACACAAATAGCCAATTAGTACATGAAAAGATGCTTGATATAACTATCTATCAGGAAAATGAAAATCAAACCCATGATGAGATACAATTTCATACCCATTAAAATGGCTATACTCAACAAGACAGGTAACAAATGTTGTTGAGGAGGTGGAGAAGGTGGAAACTGAGTATTGCTGGTAGAAATATATGGCCCCTATGGAAAAACACTTTGGTAGTATCTCAAAAAGTTAAACATAGAGACTCAGCAATTCCATTCATATGTGTGTATCTGTCTGTGCTCCTATGTGTGTGCATGTACCCAAGAGAAAGAAACATCATGAAACATATGCCCCTGGCCCAGAAATCAAAGAAGCTGAAAGAAAGAGTACCCAGCAGTTTCAGTTGCTTCAGGCTCAGCTGCTATTTCCAGAAAACAAAGTGATCCAGCAAGACACACAACTACATGCATGGACTACAGTAATGCTTCATGTCCTGCTACTACTTTCTGAACCTAACAGGAACTATGGTTATAGTTCCATTTTTGATTTCCATACCTCAGGCAAAATGTCTCGTGTGGTCTAAACTAATCCACAACTATGTAAGAGATGGAACTCTGGAAAGTTCCAGTTTAGCTCAGTTAATACAAATTGATCTCAATTGTCATTAAAGAATTTGGAGGTGAGATTGGGCAGCATAGAAATTACTATATATCACCCATAGCCAGAAATGCAACTTCTACTAAACTGCCTGGTTTAAATTTCTCTTAATGTTAAGAAAGCTTCTGCAAGGGATGTGTTATCTTTTTTTAAATTTAAAATTCAATATTATTTTGTATTAGTTTCAGGTCTATAGCATAGTGGTTAGTAAATCATATTCTTTGCATGGCTGGGGTGGCCCAGCGGTTGAACATTGACCTGTGGACCAAGAGGCTACTAGTTCAAGTCCCAATCAGGGCACATGCCCAGGTTGGGCTTAATCCTCAATAGGTTGCATGCAGGAGGCAGCAATGAATGTTTTTCTGTCATTGATGTCTATCTCTATCCCTCTCCCTTCCCCTCTCTTAAAAATCAATAAAAAATATATTTTTAAAAAAAGAAAATCATACTTTACAAAGTGCTCCACCCAATATCTCTAGTACCCACCTGGTATTATAGATATTATAATATTATTGACTATATTCCCCATGCTGTATTCCCTGTGACTACTTTGTAATTACCAGTTTGTACTTCTTAATCTCCATCTTTTTTCAACCAGGCCCCAAACCCTTCCCCGGCCAACCATCAGTCTGTTCTCTGTATATGTTCATTTTTATTTTGTTTATTTATTTTATTCTTTAGAGTCCACATATAAGAAATTATTTGGTATTTTCCTTTGTCTGACTTATTTCACTTAGCATAATATCCTCCAGGTCTATTCATGCTGTCATAAGTGGTAAGATTTCATTCTTTTTTGTAGCTCAGTAATATTCCATTATATATATGTAGCATAACTTTTTTATCCACTGTCTACTGATGGGCACTTGGGTGGCTTCCCTGTCTCAGCTATTGTAAATCATGCTGCAATGAACACACAGGTGCAGCATTGTTCTTTCCAGAGTGATATGTTCTTTAAACAGGGTTTCTCAACCTCACACTATTGACATTTTGTTCTGGATACGTTTTTGTAATGAGGGCTATTCTGTGCATCTGTAGGGTATTTAGCAGCATCCTTAGTCTCTACCAACTAGATGCCCATATCACCTTCTCAGTCTTGACAACCAAAAATGCCTTCAGACAATGCCAAATACCTCCTAGTGAGGCAAAATGCCTCCAATTGAGAACTACTGATTTAAATAAGTTAAATAAGCTGTATCTTTTAGAACAAACTCATTTTTAGTTGACTACATATTATTCTGCTTATACATTTATTCCCTAGATAATGGGGGTTTTTTGGTTATATAAAATCACGCTTTACATAAATATTAATTCACTACATTGGAAGAGATTCTCTTTGCTGGTTTGGCTTTGAGACACAACTTAAAAGCATGGCTGTTGGTCAAGGTCACTAATTGAAAACACTATGAATGCCTTGCTTTAGAAGAATATAGCTTTTATCTCAACAAGGGGAAAAATACAGCAGAGTATGGATGGCCCTAGGTAAGTCTATGCCTATTTCCGGAAAGTTTAGCAAACTCCTTGATATCAAAAACTACAGAGATGAGGCTCTTACAGTAATGAATCATTTCTTGAACATTTCAAATCTTTTTCATTATTATAAACAAGTAGTGTGTTTTTTAGAGTGAAATGGTTGGTCTTGGTTACATACTCAGAAATGGTCCATCTTGCAACAGTTTCACTTATTTTAAAAATGACTCACTGGATGAGTTAAAATTATCAAAAGAGAAGAATAAACAGATTGCATATTGCCCTTTGTCAACTTATACTCTAGCCCAAGGACAGAAAACCAGAATATCTTCATGAGTCAGGTAGGCAAAGTTATACCCATAGTGAGTCTTCAGAACTATAGTGGACTGGAAAGTCTACGACCCATCTAAAAAGGGAAACCATTTCTGTTTATAAATGTCATTCAGAAATATGTGATTTTTCAATAAGTCTATAGCCTGTATATTCGTATGATGTAAATTGGCAACTAATTCAATTTTTAAAAATCATTCAAAGGCAATCCCTTATAGAAAGAAAGTGTGTGTGTGTGTAAAAGTAAAACTTGGCCCACTTAGTCAAGTTGAAGGTATGTATCTACAATATTAAAAGGGAAACATGCAAATTAACCATCCCTCTGCTATGCCCACCAGCCAATCAGGGTGAGTATGCAAAATAACCCAACAAAGATTGCAGCAGCCATAGAGCTGGAGAGAGCAGGAGGCTTGGGTTGCCTCCAGTGATGGAGGAAGCCAAGCTTCCTGCAAGCCCTGGCCTCCACTCAAGGAGGGATCGGGGGCCTGGGTCCCTGGGAAGCATGGCCAGCCTGAAAATGGCCCTCAGCCTCTCACCCAAGCTGGCCACACCCCCATGGGGTGAGAGTACCTGCCAGGGGGGCATGGCCAGCCTGCAAACAGCCATCACCCCCTCACCCAGGCTGGCCAGGCACCCCAGTGGGAATCCCCACCCTGAAGGGGGTAGGGACAGCCTGAAAACATCCCTCAACTCCTCACCCAGCCTGGCCATGTCCCCAAGGGGTGAGGGTTCCCTCTGGGGAACATGGCCAGCCTGCAAACAGCCATCAGCTCCTCACCCAGGCTGGCCATGCCCTCCCAGTGGAAACCCTCACCCCATAGGGGTGTGGCTGATCTTCAAACCACCACAGGCCCCTCACCCAGGCCACCCCATGCCCCAAGGGAACCTTCACCGTGATCTGGGACACCCTTCAGGGCAAACCAGCCAGCCATTACCCATGCACCAAGCCTCTACACTAATAAAAGGGTAATATGCTAATTAGACTGAGAGACCTTCCAGGAGACCTTCTGGATGTTCTTCTGGACAAAGCCATGGTGGTGGGGCCAAGGTAGAGGTGGTTAGAGGCCAAGAGGGGAGGGCAGTTGTGGGTGATCAGACTGGTGGGGGAGGGTGTTGGGGGTGATTAGGGCAGTTGGGGGTGAGCAAACCAGCAAGGAGACCAAATGGAGGCAAGCAGGCCATCAGTGGGGGTCAGTTGGGGGTGATCAGGACTGCAGGGGGCAGTTTGGAGTGAGCAGGCCAGCAGGGGAGCAGTTAGGGGTGAGCAGGCTTGCAGTGGGGGATACTTGGGCTGAGCAGGCTTTCAGGCAGAGTGGTCAGGTACAATCAGGCAGGCAGGCAGGTGAGTAGTTAGGAGCCAGCAGTCCCAGATTGTGAGAGGGAGTCTGACTGCCGGTTTAGGCCTAATCCCTGTAAACCAGCAGACCATCTTTCGAGGTGTCCCAGATTGGAGATGGTGCAGGCAGGGCTGAGGGACACCTCCCCCTGTGCACAAATTTTGTGCACCAGGCCACTAGTTTGTATATACGTATGTATTATTGTTTATACACTTATATGAGTGGTATACACATGTGTGAGTGTGACTGTAGGCTGAATTCAAAAGGCTATATTATTTTTATCTAATCAACCAAAAAACAATCACATTTATTCATAACTAGAAACCCAGTGCACAAAAATTTGTGCACTCAGGGCGTTCCCTCAGGACAGCCTGTGCCCTCTCACAGTCTGGGACCCTTCGGGGGATGTCCACCTGCTGGCTTAGGCCCGCTCCCTGGGTGATCAGGCCTAAAGTGGTAGTTAGACATCCCTCTGGCAGCTCAGGAGCCATCAGGGAAGTCCACTTGCCAGCAGGGAGCAGGCCTGAGCTGCAGTCAGACATCCTGCCACCACCGCTGTGCTGGCAGCCATCAGCTTGGCTTGTGGCTGAGCAGAGTTCCCCCTGTGGGAGCACACTGACCACCAGATTGAAGCTCCTGCATTGAACATCTGCCCCCTGGTAGTCAGTATGTTTTATAGTGACTAGTCATTCCCAGTCATTTGGCTGTTTGGGTAAATTTGCATATTGCCCTTTTATTATGTAGGATAGAGGCCTGGTGCATGGGTGGGGGCTGGCTGGTTTTGCCCTGAAGGGTGTCCTGGATCAGGGTAGGGGGTCCCGCTGGGGTGTCTGGCCAATCTGGGTGAGGGGATTAGGGTTGTTTTCAGGCTGGCCACACCCCCTTCAGGTTGGGGGTACCCATTGGGATGCCTGGCCAGCCTGGGTGAGGGGCTGATGGCCGTTTGCAGATTGGCCATGGCTGCGGGCTGGAAGCAGGTATCTGGGATTTATTTATCTCCTGTAAATGAAACTTTGTACCCTTGAGCAGACCTCAGGGAGGGCAGGGTAGGCAGAAAGCTTGGCTTCCTCTATTGCTGGGGGCAATCCAAGCCTCCTGCTCACTCCAGCTCTGTGGCCACTGTCATCTTATTTGGGTTAATCTGCATATAGGATCCTGATCGGCTTGTGGGCGTAGTGGAGGTCTGGTTAATTTGTGTGTTTCTCTTTGATTAGATTATATGGGGAGGGATGACTAGTTATTTCAGAGAACTCTCTCACTCAACCTCACTTTTTCAATAACATCAATAGCTCAATATAATCCCACACAAGTATCCACAGTAAGCTTACTGCCATAGAGATCAGTAATAAAAATGTATTTCTAATTTTCACAGGATAAGACTGGGAATTGGGGGTGCTTACTCTACTTTTCTAAAGTCACAAAGCTTGGAAGTAGTGAGGCCAAGGCTCAGAGGCCAGTTCCCTGAAAGTTCACCCAAGGCCCTTTGTCTACTGAGTAATTATATCTAGGGCACTGTGGAAATCGCCTGCTTTAGATTTACATAAATCTAGAGGGCTCTGTGTGCAATCTTTATTCTTGAAAGAGACTATTTGGTCCTGTAGGTCCCCAGGTGAAAGTTTGACAAATGTTGTATCAAAAATAAAGTATGCTGAATTGTGTGTCCATTAATTTCTTGGCTAATATTTCAGTTCATACATTTTAAACCCCTTCAGAGCCATCATGATCTGGAAACATGGGCTTTACTGCTTCTAAATATTTGAATTCCAATTTTCAGGCCTGTCAATCTACCCAGACTCATAAGTTGGCTTAACCTGATTTTCTCTGCTTCATGACAATATTGTTTAGTATTCACTAGGCTGTGTTTGACATGAGGGAAATCTATATTACATTTAGTGAAATATATTGAAAGCTGCTAAAATGGCCCCCTCTTCCCAAATTTACATAGCACTGCATTTCCCCCACTTTCCTTTTTCACTCTGGTGAGTCTGTTATCAAAGAAATTACAGACTTTATCTACATTGGGAAACTGTCAAATGCATGAAACCCAGTGTGGTGTGAATCTTAGGTTTTGAAGAAAAGATTAAAAAGAGTTGCCTTTACTCTCCTGAGAGCGCTTGTACGGAGGAAAGCACTTAGATCTGCAGGTAACTTGACTGTCTGGAAGCTTCCTTTATGGGGGAAAAAAAGTGATATTTACAAAAATAAATCTCACATTTCTCCTCACCCTGTCCAGTGATTTTCTGCAAAGTTTCTTTCCCACTTTATAACACCAGAAAAAAAGTAACATGCTAAAAATCAAGAAACCATCCTAATTCTTGGAATTGATGAATAAAGGGAAGGAAAATCTCAGTAAAATCTTATCAGTTCTAGCTTCAGAATAGCTCTCAAATACATTATTTTCTTTGTCTCTCTTTTCCTCATTACTTCTGTTATTCTTACTTTCCTCTTCTGAAAAATTGAGGTACTCCCTAATTCATAAGGCTGAACCCCATCTGAGACAAACATCATAGGAGCCTATACCGAGGATTAAGTTTCCTGCCAATGATGAAAACAACAAAATTCTCTGAAATTCACCAAACTTTGTAAAAATGCAACAGACCTCAACTTTCTATGGCCAACAAGATAGTTCCCGGTGAAGCGATTATCAGGTTGATTGCAGGGGCTGGGAACTGCTGGAGTGAATCATTGATTAAGAGATTGATTGGGATTTCTGTTCGAACTGTGTTTCATTAGCTTGTCCATGACAGTGAGCAATCGGGTCTCCACGGACACATTCCATTGGACACAATGGCTCCATATTCCCAGCCTCAATTGCCATTCAGGAAACAGCCATGAGTTGGTATCATTAGCTCATGTTCATTTATTTTAATGGGACATTAAGACCGATTTATATGACAGCAGTAAAGGAGAAAGAATTATTCTAGAATTACACCTATATAAGAGCACTTAACATTAGCTTGCCAATTAGCCTTTTGAAAGGATGAATGCCAGTGCCCCCAATTCAAGAAGCTTCCATCTCACGGTATCATCCACTTGATTGGTCAACAAAAGAGTAGCACAGGGAACTGGTGCTGTTCATCACGTCTGTTCTTTTTTTTCTGTAGTGAAGCTAATGCTAGTGCTGGGTAACTAAACTGTTAGAGAACAAAATAATAACTATTCTCCTGAATTTCTACAAACAGCCCGAAGGCTGTTGTAATTTCTTTTAATAGAAATGCTTCTCTTTCTTTTATCGGTAATGCTTTAAGATAATGGTATAATCACCATTGGTTTTACTACCACTCATCATGACAGTATTAAGAAAGCTCAACCCCCTATTTCTTTGCAACAGTAAAGTCAAGAAGAGCAACACCGTAGGTTATCAATCCCTTTATACCATTTTGCCCTCAGCATTAGTTTCTCTCCAACTCCTGTTTGCTATTCCACCTCCCCTTTCTTAATGATTGTTCCTTCATCCTTATCATCAATCACTGATAGTTGTATTAGACAAGAACAATGGTGGGGAAAATTACAAAAATCATGCTTGCTAACATCAGGCTGATTTCACTAAAAATGTGGGGAAAAAATAACTTTTCATAAAGGACCTTGAAACAAATGGTTAAGAAGA
>PVJC01009483.1:0-45803 GCA_004026665.1 Murina feae | reverse complement strand
GGCTGTCTGATTTAATTAGCATATTATACTTTTATTATTATAGATTGGTGGATTTTTCTATAAATGAGTTGAAGATGAAAACAAAAATAATAGAACTTTTTACCACCTGCTTTTAGTTGCTATGGTTTTGGGCCAGTTTTCCTAGGTTTGACGACTGTGTGGAAACAACCCTTGGCTAGTTTTGCCTTTTTTTTTTTTTTTTTTTTTGCATAAAAGACACAGAGAAGAAAACTGACTTGTAGGTTTAAAGGATATTAGGCGGCCAATGAGGAAACACTGATCTTGCCTCACAGCGGTCTTTGCGTCTTGGGTCATTTGTGTCTTGGTTGCATTTATGGCCCTTAGAAGAGACACAATTTTGTGGTCACAAATGTTAAATGAAACCAAACCAAAGCCTCTGGTTCTTTCCAGGGATAGTTTTCCACCTCGGAAAGACCAGACTGAGCTTAGATTAAAATTAATATGTTGTTTGCATAGGAATATCTTCTTCTTGTCTCTGTCTTCTGCTCTGGTGGCAGACATCATAATATCTTCCATTTGTATGCAATTGCTCACTCTAAGGATAAACAGAGCCAGGTGGTCGCGACGCGGATTCACCCTGGGAGAGTGGGAGACCCAGATACCCCTCCTTTGATAGCTCTGAGGTCTGGGGACTCCCTAGGCTGCAGGATCAGACACAGAAATAGCACCTCAGTGGGGAAGAGCCAGAAGTCATTTCACTATAAATTCAGAGGCGTGGCTTCATTTCAATTATTCTTAAAGTGGGCAACTCCATTTTCATGGGTGTGGAGCTGTTTTTGGAACACAAACAACTTCCATGAGATTTTGCACCAGGAATTTAAATTTATTTTCATTTGCTTTCAGCAGCTTAGAAATTAATTTGGATTATTTTAAGTGAGATTGAAAACTTGCCTTTAAATTTTAGTTTTCTTCTAGTTACAAAAATGCCCAAGTTCTAAAATAATAATAAGTTATTGACTAAATTAATTATAATGTTAAAACTAGCAATTAACGCTATTTATTATGGAATATATTCATATTTTTATTATGAATATGTTTTGGGTGCACAATATTTTCCTAAGTAATGATGATTATTGAAAAGTACTCACATAATTGAAGCTAGTCTCTGAAACAAAGATAAACTGAATTCGCACAAACTGGTGAAAAGTGTTAGACCACACTCTCTAGTGAAAATTCAGAAGAGCCACTTTTGCTTATTTTTTAAGGATTAAAAAAAATTCTATTGATAGAGACAAAACAATTTGAGGTGCCCTTGAGGGAAAAAAAAACCCACATCAAAGAAAATATTTTGCTTATAATTTTTTCTTTTCTCTTGCTTTCATTCATTCAGTCTTCTTGTAATTATTTCTTCTGTTTTCTGGAAAGAGTATCACCAATGTTAAGACTCTCTATTGATAAACATAGGACAACAAGAATCTGGAATATAAGAAAAAAAATTCATTTTATCCTTTTGGTCTTCCCAGATCAGAATGAGCGGCCCCTGGTAAATCAGTAGTTGTATCCTTGTCGGATTTATGGATCCTTCTGAGTATCTGATAGAAGTTGGGATGGTAAACCACTCTCCCAATTTGACTGAGGCTGTCCTGTTTTCACAACTAATTTTAAGGTTTTTTTCTTCTCTGGCCAGCTACCCATGACCTCCAGTGGGTTAATAATGCCCCCTGTACTAAAAACTCAAGAAGTCATTCAAGCAATTCTGCTATGTAATTTGAAAAGTCCTGTGCAAAATGAAAACAAGAGGCCTCTTAATGATTTAAAAAATCATTAAGCATTTCAAGATGGTGACAGCAGAGTATTAAACCAAGTGTGGGATTCTCGGAAGCACAGGACCATGTGTGGCTGCACAGGTTGTATGCCCATGAGGCCAGCCATACTTTCAAGAATAGGTAATAGTTAAGATTTCAAGCTCTAGTGCTGAGCTTAAATCACAGCTTTCCTCGAGATTTTTGAGTGAATTTAGAAACCACTATGATGTTTTGAGCTTTGTACTTGCCTTGCAATTGACCACGTGGACTCATTTGTGCATGTGTGTGTATGTGTGCGTGTACTTAAACTAATATATTCTCAAGTTAAGAATGGGTGGAATTCCATCCTGTTACTCTATAAGCCCAAATGGCAAGATTTGTCTATCCATTTCATTCAGCATTTCTGCAGTTATCAAGAAAATCTAATAGAAAGGCCATGAAAAGTTTTCAAATCAACATTGCTCATCACCTAAAGGGCAAACTCCAATAGAGGCTAGGAGACTTTAGTAGAGGCCATGAGACTCTAGTAGAGGCCACAAGACTCCAACAGAGGCTACCAAAGGAAGAATACTACGCTCCCTCATGGTGTTCTCATTTCATCCAGCCTATGTTTCCTACTCCAAAATTCTGACTATATCCTTACATTTCAAAGTTCTTGGATATGGCCGCTGATAAAATACATGACTTGTACCATTTTGGCTCTAACATCGTGGTTAAACCTCACCTTGTTCTGACTGTGGCCCTAGGCCATGGCAGGTGCCCAGGCTGTCCCCTGACTTTCAGTGTGGACTAGTACATTGAAATTCTTTCCCTGGAGCCAGCCAGCCTCTTGCCTTCCCTGGCATGGTGACCCACTGTCCCGATTGGCCTGAGGCTGTCCTCCTTTCAGCACTCAGAGACCCACATATATTAGGAGTCTTCTCAGTCCTGGGCGAATCGGGATGGTGGGTCACCCTATTCCCAGCTTTCTATGGAAAGTTTATGCCAAGGACTAGTGGTGTCCATTCATTAGCCTAACCTATTATGTTGGTCTAAGTAGATTTCTAAGGCTGCTGTTTCCATTGCCCAGTGATGAATCTGAGATGACACAAATGATGCAATTAGAAATTCTTAATGTGCGTAACTCATTGACCCAGAAATTTCACTTATTTGTGGAAGTATGCAAGATTGAGTTCTAAGGATGCCTAGTTCTGTGGACTAGTCTCGAAAACAACATAAATATTCAACCACAGGCCAATGATAAAATAAAATATGCATCTCTTCCATGAAATATTTTTGTGGCCTTTAAAAATAAATGTAGAAGAATATTTAATGGGATGGGGAGGATGTTCAAAATATGAGACGAGAAAAAAAATCAACTTACAAAATAACAAGCAGATACGACTCCAGTGTTGGAAGAAACATTTCTGTG
Organism: Murina feae; assembly: GCA_004026665.1. NCBI lineage: Eukaryota > Metazoa > Chordata > Mammalia > Chiroptera > Vespertilionidae > Murina > Murina feae. The sequence goes on along the minus strand of PVJC01009483.1, from coordinate 42,626 downwards.
ACACGTATGTGAACTGATGTGATAAATATTTACAATCCTAAGTATTAACATGGGCAGGTGTTGTACCAAGAGATGGTCTTGGAAGCTGGGAGAGGGCCTCACCCTGTCTTAATCTCCATCAGCAATTTTGCTTATGCCTCCAGGTACCTCAGGTACTTGCTAGGCAACCTAGCTTCAGGCAAAGCCTCTAGGCGCTCTCCCAACCTGATTTGCCAGCCCTGCAGCCCCCTTCACTGACTTCCGGACCATCATTTTCTATGGCTGGTGGGATGTGAGATGCTTTTTAGTTTTTCTATTTTCATTTCCCTGTTTTCTATTCTTTTATAAGGAACATATTTTACTTTAATATTTTGAGTAATACAGATGATTAACATGAGAAAAAGAACTTGGGGAAATGTTTTCATGGTGGTAAGTAGGGAATTAGGTAAACATATATAAGTAGAGGGAGTGGCCACAGAAGGTGTCATTTACTAGACGTGGCAGGGACTGTTGCCCATGGGGGCTATTTTCAGTAATATCAAAAGAATCTGCCCCTCACCCCTCCCACCCCTGAGATCAGCTCTGAAGTTGATGCCTAAAATTCCCACCTTATTTCCTAGAGTTCAGGCATCAGAAGTCTCTAATGGAGTGTATATGGGCAGCTAAGACATTACTGGTCATTATTAACTTGGCACAAATTAATTTATAAGACCATTTTCAGTTCCCTTGCAGGGCTCTGGAAGAACAGGACACAGGCCAGCTACTTTTTCTGAGAAGCTGTGGTGATACAGGCCTGGGCTTCTGGAAACACACAGGGTTGGTCAGCTATCCAGTAAATTGAGGGGTAAACATTGAGCTTCAACGAGAGGTCCAAAATGGAACATAATTGGAGGAGGAATGGGTCGAAACCAAACTTTAAACCTAATACAATGCTCCCTAGTTGAATCATGATTTTCTGGGTCATTTCCTGTGACCTTACATGGTTTTAGAAGTAAAACTCAGATCGTAAAAGAGTCAGTGAACAGCCTGGCCTGGGTGGCTCTGTGGTTGAGCATAGATCTATGAACCAAGAGGTCATGGTTCAATTCCCAGTCAAGGCACATGCCTGGGTTGAGGCTCGATCCCCAGTAGGGGGCATGCAGGAGGCAGCGGATCAATGTTTCTCTCTTATTAATGTTTTTATGTCTCTATCGCTCTCCCCATCTGTCTCTCTAAAATAATTTAAAACATATTTCTAAAACAGGGTCAGTGAACAATAATATTACGAAGGGGACATTTAGTAAAATAATGGTTACCTCTTATTGTGCACATAGCATGTGTCAGGCACTGTACTATTTTTTGTACATTCTCTCTCTCAATGTCTCAGTGAATTTTTGAGGCTGCTGATAGAGTAGAATAGGAAATAGAATCACTGGGTACTAGGAGAGTTTGTTAAAGCTCACAAAACCAGCACGTGGAGAATCTGAACTCACAATTGTCTGACCCCAATTACTTTCCTGTTTCCTTCCTGGAGGCCAGTAGGGATGCATCTCTGACTTCTTTTGCTACCAGCCAGAGAAAATGTACTGCTTTTAGGGGTCACCTGGTTGGGTTAGGCCTGCCTGAGAGATCATCTCTATATGTTAAGGTCAACTTAGTTGAGATGCTAATTACATGTGCAACCCCCCCCCCCCCCCCAGGATCTAGGTAAGTATTTGGTTGATTAAACGTAAGAAGGGAATCTTAGAATTTTGCCTACCACATACAGTCTTTCAAAATGCCGGCTGATTATAATTGGGTTAATTTTTCATGTGCCCTAGAATGATGCTTCTTTTGACAGAGAATCAATTAATACTTGTAAACACTAAAACTAACATACTAGAATCTTAGTGGCAAAAATAATATCTATTTTATTTATTTATTTTTCTGCCTCGCAGACGCTGGGCTATAATACTGTGCTGTTTTGTCAAACATTTTTTTGAAGTTTGCAATTTGTTTGGAGTTCAAAGGCAATGTTACTTCCCAACGCCCCGATCTTTAATAATGCAAAAGATTCTGTAACTGATTCGGGGTAAAAACACAGTTGACAGAAAAAAAAATCTTTTCACTCAATAAGGGAAAACAGTGAATTAATGAGTATTTAGTTTAATTTTTTAAAGACACTGAGTATTGGCAGATCAGAAGTTGACAAGAATTATTTTGGTCCAATTTGAGGATCAAGTGCAAATAGCCCCTTCTTTGCATTCAAGATTAAAATTGAAATGTTATGTGTTCATTTTGGACTGACAAAGAAAAAACAAACACCCAGTGATATTCTGAGGCCTAAAATTGTGGCTGGAACCATCCAGGAGGCATTTCTTCACTGCTCTGCTCTCTGGAGCCCGGCTCAGGAAAACTGCCCAAGATCTTACTGAAGTGAACTCTTTCCCAAAGAACAAGAAGATTCGACGAGCAGGCATCGCTCTGAGCAACCTGGCTCCCCCAGTCTCTCTTCTGGTTTCCTGTGGGAAAAGCTAAAGTTTCAGCGTGACCACAGAATGTGATAATACTCAGAGAGACCCAGGAATCCCAGGAGGAATAGTGGCAGAACAGACAAAACGTGTTTCATCTTTTGTGGAAAAGCGTCAGAGTTCGCAAACACTGCAGAAGCCCTCAGTCTCCGTCACTTGTTCATTTATACGAGTGTTTGTGTATTGATCGCCTGTAAGGTGTCAAAACGCTGCTCTAGGCACCCCCGGAAGAGCAGGGTGCCGAACCACAGCGGAAGTTCCAGTCCCGATGGAGGCTGTGAGAAAACGGGAGGCCAGGTGCGCTAGGGGGCTTTGCTGTCTTAAATGTATCAGGTAGGATGCCATGTCATGACTGAGCGTGCAGTCTAAAGGATGGTCTCCAATGGGACATGTGAGTGGCCTGGGTTGCTGACTAGACATAATAAAACCCTCACAAAGTCTCCGAGGCAGAGAATTGCAAAAGACTGCACTGCCCTAAAAGTCGCTTCCAATCTCAGATCCCAGTTGCTTCCTGCTCACTGGGTTTCTTTCCTCAAAGTGGCACAGCAGAGGAGCCCCGAGAGATGGAAGGGAATTGACATCCCCCACTGAGAACTGTTTCCCACCTGAAATGAAATCATTTGCGGTGAGTTGAATAATGGCCTCTAAAATGCCCACGTCCTCATCCCCAGAACCTGCAAATGCGTCCCCTTATGGCAAAAGGGGCTTTGCAGGTGGGAGTCGGTTAAAGGTCATGAGATTGGGGAGATTCATTTGCTTATCTAGGTGGGTCCAGCGTAGTCAGAAGAATCCTTACAAGAGGAAGGCACGGGGACAGACCATTCATGGGAGCTAATGAGGACAGAAGAGGTTGGAGTAGTTCAAGGAAGGGGCCATGAGCCAGGAAATGCAAGCAGCCCCTGGAAGCTGAAAAGGCAAGCAGACAGACTCCCTGGAGCACCTGGAAGCAACCAGCCTGCTGACAGCTCAGTGAGATGATTTAGTGAGACTTCCCACCTCCTTTCCTGTAAGAGACGTTTGAGCTGAGTGAAGCCATTAAGCTAATGGTAACGGTAGCAACGGCAAAAGAAAGGGACACGTCATTGAAGATGTGCCTTGAAACAGTGTCTGATTCTTCATAATGATTTCAGGAGATAGTAGGTATAACCCCTTTCTCCTGGGAAAGCCACACAATTATTGAAAGGCTCAGACACATCCTACATAATAAAAGCCTAATATGCAAATTGACCAAATGGCAGAACAACCGGCGGAACAACTGGTCACTATGATGTGCACTGACCACCAGGGGGCAGACACTCAACGCAGGAGCTTCCCCCAGCCCACAGACCCCAGGCCAGCCAAGGTGGGTGCCAGCGGGGGCTGCCCAATTGCCCCACAGGTCGCCCCACAGGTCAGCCCTGATCGTCTGCCAGGCCATGGGACCCTACCCATGCATGAATTTCATGCACCGGGTCTCTAGCTTCTTATATCAGCTCATGCCTCAAAGCCTTTACTATGTGTTGGGCACCATTGTTAATGACTGTTGGGTATATTATTAACTAATTTAATCCTCAGGAGAACTCTTAGAGATAGGGCAATTTTATCAGTGAGAAAACTGAGGTACAGTTTCTTAGTTACTGGTAGACTGGGCACTTACACTGAAGGATTTTGACCCTTCCAACCACGTTCCTCTGTGCCTGCCACCCTGGAACACACCTGGACACACAGCCCAGGTAGACTTTGCAGAGAGAGATTTCATCTCTGAGCAGGGCCAGGAGTCACTTTGAGTAAAGGATAGTGAAGCAGGACAGGTCACTTTGCTGAGTTCAACTGCTTTTGATCTATGATGAATTGTAATTATGATGATTATAATATCGTTAGCTTGCTCTCCGTGTGGACTCATCAGGCAGCTTCTGAAGAAAGTTTACAAAAACAAGTCTGCAAGCATGGCAACCGTGTTGGAATAAATGCCGGATCCTCGCAGGGCACTGCTTTGAAGGAAAGCATCTATTTACTATGTACAATCTCTTCTGAGAGAAATATTTGGGAAGATGAGAAAGAGTTTTTACACTAAAAAGAAAGAAAGAGAATGCAGTTTTTAGTTTTATCTTCACTTTCCTAACAGGCTGCTCCCTACTTGCAACTACTGAGAGCTCTTGACCATCTCTACTTCATATAGCTTTTATGCCTTTCATTTATTTGGTCTGTATTTGCTGAGCACCTACTATGTGTTAGACACTGTTTTGGGCACTAAAGATGCAATCATGAAGACAGGCAAGGTTGAGCCATGTGATGGCACATTTCATTGTGTGGATAAACTCTATTTTGTGTATCTCTTCATTAGCTATTGGACATGAGGCTCTTTCTACATTTGGTGTTCTGAATAGTGCTTCTGTGAATATTCACATTCAAGTTTTTGTTGCAACACCTGCTTTAATCCTTATGGATGTAAACCTGGCGGTGGAATTGCTGGGTTGTATAGTAACTCAGGAACTGCCAGACACAAAAGGCACCTATTGTATGTTCCATGTTGATGAAACACACCCAGAATCAGTGAATCCAAAGACCCAAAGTGCAGATTAGTGGCTGCCAGGGGCTGGCAAGGAGGAATGGGGAGTGACTGCTTAATGGTTGGTTACAGAGTTTCTTTCTTTCTTTCTTTCTTTCTTTCTTTCTTTCTTTCTTTCTTTCTTTCTTTCTTTCTTTTTTAAGGTAATGATAATGATCACTTCTGGTAGCACTTTGAAGATTTATTTATTTATTCTTAAATGTTATCTTTATTGTTAAAAGTATTACAGATGTTCCCCCTCTTTTCCCCCTCCCATTGACACCCTCCTCCCTACACCCTCCCCTCCCAAGCCTTCGCCACACTATTGTCTGTGTCCCTGGGTTATGTACATCTTTATATGTAAAAGTCTAATATGCAAATTGTCCCCTTGGGAGTTCGACCAGGAGACTGGGAGTTTGATCGCTTGCTATTATGTGCACTGATCAACAGGGGGCAGCGCGGAATGAAGGAAGGCCCCAGCTGGCAGCCAGCAGCCAGGGAAAGGGTCAGTGTGGAGTAGTGGCAGCTGGGGAAGGAAGGCCCTGACTGTCAGCCAGCAACCAGGGAAGGAAGGCCCTGGCCAGCAGCCGGAAGGCCCCGATCAGTCCTGATCGCTGGCCAGGCCTAGGGACCCTACCTCTGCACGATTTTCATGCACTGGGCCTCTAGTATGCATATAAGTTCCTTGGTAAATCTCTCTCCCCTAAACCGCCCCCATACCGGCCTTCCCTCTGAGATTTGACAGTCTGTTCTATGCTTCTATGTCTCTGGATCTATTTTGTTAATCAATTTATTTTGTTCGTTAGATTCCATATATAAGTGAGATTATGTGATACTTATCGTTCTCTGACTGGCTTATTTCACTTAGCATGATACTCTCCAGGTCCCTCCATGCTGTTGCAAATGGTAAGAGTTCCTTCTTACAGGGTTTCTTTTCTTTTATTTTTTTTTAAATATATTTTTATTGATTTTAGAGAGGAAGGGAGAGAGAGAGAGAAACATCAATGAGAGAGAATCACTGATTGGCTGCCTCCTGCACACCCCACATTGAAGATTGAGCCTGAAACCTGGGCATATGCCCAGACCAGGAATTGAACCACGACCTCCTGGTTCGTAGGTTGATGCTCAACCACTGAGCCACACCAGCCAGGCTTTACAGGGTTTCTTTTGATGAAAAGTTTCTGGGACTAGATAGTGGCAATGGATGTACATTGTCAATGTACTAAAAGCCTTGTACACTTTACATGGTTAGAATGGGGGAATTTTGTTATGCGTATCTTATCATAATTAAAAAAGGGAAGAGGAGCGAGGTACCAGCATCAGTGAGTAGAGATGCACAATATATAAATCAATACTTAATAAAATGCACTCATATATGCTGATAAAGCAAGAAGTTGAGTAAAAGAATGGAGAGGGATGGAAGGTTTGCTCCTAGACCGGGATCAGGTGTGCTCCAGCTAGAGAGGGGACACTGTGCAGAAGAAGTGGGGGGAGCAGCGGGCCATGCAAACATGTGGGGGCACAGGCATGGTGAGCTGCTCCTCTCCAGGGGACATCTGGCCATGTCCAGAGACATTGCTGGTTGCCAGGACTCGGGTGAGGGAGAGACCCAGGATGCTGCTACACATGCTACAGTGCACAGGACCCTGGATGGCCCGGCTCCAGGTGGCATCGGAAGCAGAGAGGTCCCGGTCTGACCCCCTGCATCACGCCTCAGCAGCTGTAGGAAAGCAGCTGCTTGTGCACAATGGAGGGTGAAGGACCACTCTCCCTCATTCCCACCTACGACCCTGGTGTTGACCCTGCGCCTACGCATGAGAGGGACCACCACCCTCAGCCACGGGGCTGCGTGAGGATGGGTCAAGCTCCAGGACTGTGCAGTATCCTGAGCACAGGCTTCCCAGGGCCCTAGAACTGGACCCAGAGAGAGACTTACATGAATAGACCTCAGACACTGCACTGCGGGGCGGGGTGGGGGACATTCCACACACACTCCACACGGCCCAGGTTTCGCTGGCTCCGGAAAATCTGGACATATAAACCCACACTCAGTGACCAGCGTGCATGCGATATTTCTCCATTTCTCTTAAGACAGACACTTTCCTGCCTGTCCACGGCTTCTCCTGGGTGAAGCCAACCGACTAAGCATCCTGGCCCTCCGTGGACCGGCCTGTCGCACTTGGCTTCTTCCATCCTACCACGGCCCTGGAGTTTTCCACGCCGAACCTCGCAACCACAATAGGTTGTTTACTGTCTCTCTCTATCGCGGAGATCAAACCCACACACGGATGTCACATTTCTGAAATTCCATCAGTGGATCAGACAAGCCGTCTCTGGAAAGAGGACACTCCAGCGGCGAGTTCAGAGGCGCTGGCTTCCAGGGCCGCCCCCTCCCCAGGCCCCGAGCCTTTGTTGTCTCTGCAATGCTGATAAATCAATCCATCAAAAAATTTCCTCAGTGAAACTCAATCAAGAAAGGTCATGTCAGCGGGAGAGGAACAGATTAAATTAGCATCAAATTAGACATGGAAAGTGAGTTCTGTCAAAATCATCGCAGCGCTCAGCACAATTAGAATATGTTAATTATGCATTTCATTAAGGTGGATGGGAGATGAAATGTCACTGGGGTAGGCATCCGAAAAAGGGAAGATTGCCAGGCACAACTTTCTCTAGACAATGTGTGACACCTTCATTAACATCAAGAATCACAAGTCTGCCTTGACTTTCTCTGTAAAGGATTAAACCATTAACTGTTTGCTGGCTCCTCTCCTTCGTGCGGGGGTCCCTGTCCTCAGGGCGGCTGGCCCCTCTGAGTGACTGGTTTTCTCTGCCACCGCCATGGCCCCAGGGGCTGCTAGGAGTGCCCGGTGGGCAATGGAGAGGGTGGCGGTTTTTAATGAACTCCCTGGAAGCTTGGCGGGGATCACGCCACCGCCTTAGGGGTGGCAGGATGCTGAGAAAGGGAGAGGAGAGAAATGAGGGGTGAGGATTACAGGGGGAGGGAGGAGGGGCGGGCGGGGGGGAGGCTCTTGGCCTCATTCTCAGGGATGAAAGATATAATCACTGTACGGGGCGGGGATGGGGGGAGAGGGCAGAGGGATCAGATTTATAAACTTATGCTTGGAAAACTCTAATTTGGTGAATTATTCCGCAGATCGCTGTCTGAGTCACGGTAACCAGGAGGCTTTTTCCTAAAGTAGTTCTTCGTGAGGCAGCTTCATAAAATACTTGCTTTATGCTTTCAGTGATAAGAGTTTTAATTTGCCGTCTCCTTCTTCTGTGAAGCATATAGCAAACCCTTCCTGCGGCCTTCTTCGTGGGAGGGCAGGCCGGTCCACAGTGTGGCTCATTCTCCTGACACTCAATGCTTTTCCACTCGCTCCCTCCCCCCACCCCAGGGAAATGTCCAGGGGTCCAACAGCAATGAGACGTCTCTCCAGAGGATTTCCGATTCTCCCTCTCTCTCTCCGCCCCCGCCGCTCCTGCCCCCTTGTAGCCTATTCTGTCCACCTCACACCTGCTGTTCCTTCGCTGGGAACCCTCACCTTCCACCTGTCTGCCCGCTTCCTGCTTAGCACCCACAAATTCACATATGCACACCTTGCCACGTCACTCCTCTGCTTCCTCCTCAGGTTGCAACGGAAACATGCACTCCTCGGCCATGCTCCCCTGACCGCCGCCTTTACAGCTACGCTCGACGCCCTTTTGGTTCTCACGGGACCCTGAACTCGTGGGACTTGACCTGAGTCAGTTTCTGTGGCTTGCACCCAAACGACTCTAACATACACCAACACCGTGTGCCTCTCACAGTGTATCGCCATCGCTAGTTGAGTTGTCCATCTACCTGCCAGATGGCAAGTTCTAGATTCCATTGATTTAAAAAAAAATTTTTAGGTCCTGGTGTATGGAAGGTGCTCCACAAACTTATCTTAAGTATATGAATGGCCGGGTTATGGAATTTTACCTTGGCTGAAGTTCTATTTTGTAGGGGCAGGAGAGAAAGCATTATTTCTAGCTGTTCTCAATAGGTTGCTTTTTCCATACTGAAGTCTCTCTCTCTCTCTCTCTCTCTCTCTCTCTCTCTCTCTCTCTCGGAAACACCTCTCTTTCTAACGTGGCCAGTTGGGGTTCACTGGCATTAATGCTCAATGTAAATACATCATTGCTGCCATTTTTTCTCCCTTATATACCGCTAGGGGATTACTTTGTGAATTTACCTGATCCCTCCCCCTGCTCATCCTTCTTCTCCTTTTCTGTCCTCTTTCTTTTCTTCTCTCTTCCTCATTCTTTTAGTCTCTGTAACAACTCAAGGATCAGATAGATCCTGGTTTATGACCAAACCTCTAAGCCATCACCTTTTAATATAAATTCTTTTGGGCATTTGCACAGTGGAAATAACCTTGGGTCTCAATTATAATGGCTGAGCAGATGGCAGGACGGCTTTGGTAAGCCTGCTTCCTCCTCAGTACCACGAGCATAACCTTCCCCATTGCCTGCGTTAATGGAGGGCACAGGTCCGGCACCTAACAAATCGTGTCATGACAGTGACCAGGATGGTGGTAGGTGGTGATGGTGATGACAGGAGCTGAGCCGTATCCGTGCGGCAGCCAGAAGTGCGGGAGGCAGTGGAGAGTCCTATTCTGAAAATATTGCATCAGCAAAAAGATCTCAATTTACGGGGAGAAAAGACAGCATTGGCCACTGTTGCCCATTTTAAATTTCGCCTGAGAACAAGGCAACACGCAGGGGACTGGGCCCCTCTGGCAGGAACACTGCAGAGCTCTGAGGTTCTGCCATGAAACTTCGCCATGTGCCCAGGGCCCAAAGGGATTCCAGAGAAACTGCTAAGTGAAGGCAAGTTCTGTGGGCCCTGGACCGGCTACGAATGCCTGGCCACCGACGGCCTGGTGTTCTGAGGTCCAGCCCTGGAGAAAGGGGAGGATGGGGAGATCACTGGCTCGCTCTGGCTCAGGAAGCCAACTGCCTCACCTTGAGAGTGGTGCTGGGGAGGAGGGAGAGGCCGCCCAGGTACAAAGCTTCCTCCCAGCCCGCCTGCCTTCTAGCTTTCTGTCATCGCTGCCATTGATATTAAAATCAAGGGGTTGGCATAAAGCTCCTGGTGGCGCTGGCAGAAATCCAGGCCGGCGCTAATGAGCCTCACCTGGGCTAATTACATCTTTCACAAACCCTGCCGGGAGCTTGGAGTTGCCAGTTGGTCTCCAGGAAGCTGGCTTCTGGGACTCCTCAGCTCTGAGATTTCTTTCTGGCTGTTGGCACTGGGAGCTCCAACGGGCCAGAAAGTGACCTGAGGGACTTGGGCAACTGCCTTGTGTGGGCACAGGCAGTTCCGCTTTTGCCCCAGAATGAAAGCAAAGCTGTGCGGTAGGAGGTGGCTACTCCCTACGGTTCCCCCTGCCGTGTAGCTATGAGTATGGGCTCTCAGGCCTCAACCCAGGTCCGTGGCATCAGAATTTGCATTTGTAACAAGACCCTCCGAGAATGCAGTAGAGTTCGAGAGACCCCGGATGGTATTTCCACATGGGGAGAGAATGTCTCCAAGGAAGTATGTCCTAGAAAGATAGAACATGAGGGACTTCAGAGGCCTGGCTGGGGGTCCCCACTCTACCATTTGTTAGTTGTGTGACTTGGACCAGAGATTTAAACTCCTTGAGCCTCAGTTGCCTTATCTGTACAATGGGCATAATTTTAGTCTCCATGACACAGGGCAACTGTGAGGATTAAATGGAACGATCTGAATGGGCTTCTTAGCAGGTACCTGGGACAGAGCAGCAGTGAAAATATTATTGTTGCTGATGTTGCTGCTAGTAAGGAATCATTGGCCTTCAATGGAAACTCAAAGTCTCATCTGTCCTTTGCTGATTATCACCTTGGGCCTCAGTAGCCCCATCTGTAAAATGGAACAGTTGTGTCTGTGTCCTCAGATTTGTGTGAGGATTAAGTGAGGTACTACAGGTACCTGTTCAGTGCCCCTTAAAACCCTGAAGGTCATCAAGGAGAAGGGAAGTATGGGATGCTGTCACAGCCAAGAGGCCAAAGGAGACAGGGTAATTAAGTGTGACGTGTTCTGGGTAGGTCATAGAGCAGGAGAAAGACACCAGGGAAAACTAAGTAAATTGGAATAAAGTCTGGATTTTAGTTAATAATGCACCAATACTGGCCCATTAGTTGTGACAAATGTACCGTACTAATGCAAGCTGTTAAGAATAGTGGCATCTGCCCTGGCCAGTGTTACTCAGTGGTTGGAGCATAAGCCCACACACTGAAGAGTCATAGGTTCATTTTCTGGTCAAGGGCATGTACCTGGGTTGCAGGTTTGATGCCCTGCCCAGTCGAGGTTCATGTGGGAGGCAACTAGTCAATGTCTCTCTCTTTCTCTCTCTCTCTTCATTTTCCTTCCTCCCTCCTTCTCTCAGTTCACTCTCTTTGAAAATCAATGACAAAAAAAAAAAAGAATCCTCAGGTGAGGATTAACAAAACAAAGAAAGAATAGTGGAATTTGGGTGCAGGGCATGTGGGAACTCTATATGAGCTTCTCTGTATTTGTCTGTAAAACTGTTCTAAAAAATGAAGTGTCTTTAAAAATAAATAAGAGCTACTACACGAAAAGCCTCAGGTTTGGTGCCCAGCTTGTCTGCATTCTCCCAGGACTATCCCAACATCAACACTGAGACTCTGTGTGCCAGGAAACCCCTCAATGCCAGGCAAATGGACACAGTGAGTCACCCTACCCTTAGCCCAGAGCCTGGCACTGCTCAGGAGCCCCAAAATCTTAGTCGTCACATCCGCTTCCTGGTGGGCAACTCAGGGAATGCCCTGGAAGGCTGGTGATCTGAGGTGAGTGAGGGAACCTGAGAAGCTCTGATTTCATATCTATCTCCTTAAGGAAGGACCAACCAGGGCAGGGAATTCCCTCAACGGCCCAACCTATATTATTGAGCATCTACTACACACCAGAGGCTGTGTTCTGTGCTAGGGTTGGCAGGAGGTGGAGGGGTGAGGGGTGTGGTCTGGGCACTCACAGACAGATAAGGCCTTGGCCTGATGGTGCCTGCAGTCTAGCAGCAAGCACAGTAACAAACAGGCCAGTAGAGAGGGTATAGTTGTGCTCAATTTTTTTTCTGATCAGGAAATTAAGGTTTAGAGAGGTCAGACCACCTGCCTGAGCCAACAAATATTAGGACCCTCCCCACATCTGTCCATCTCCCAAGCCCCGAGGTGTCCCATCGTCCTACAGCTGTCTCCCATAGATCCGTAGATCTGCAGGACAAAGAAGAGAAAACAGCAGGTGAGAAGCACAGCTTTTGTGTAATAGGAGCTTCAAAGGAGTAGCTACTTCAAGTTGAATGAATCAGAGAGGACTTCCTGGAAGAGATGGAACTTCAGTGAGGACCTGAAGGCTATGGGGAATCCTTCCCAGTGGTCCACCAATGTAACTTCTCCCACATAATCACGTGTGAGTCCTTCCGTCTTCACAAATAACTTGTGCAAGGAGATTTTGGGAGGACTGGGCTGTGTGGCTCATTGCGAGTGGTGGGATTACGCTTTTGAAAAACCACCTGGATTTTTCCTGATATTACTGTATTGGTTGCTCTTCCCCTCCCAGGCATCAGCATTGTCTCCAGGAGACATGTTTACACCATACAGAAAAGGAAAGGAAGGTTTGCAAAACATGATTCCTGAGACGATGCTGGGAAAAGGTAGGACATGATAAAAGAGCAAGTCTTCCCTGCTGAACCCAACTAGATAACCACATGCCCTGGGGGCAGACAAGAGCTGGAGGTGAGCTAGGGCATGAGACCCTGCCAGGTGCTCCAGGTGAGAAGGGGGCGGGTAATAGGAATCCTTCAGTGAGAGTAGATTCAGAAGTAGTAATAAATGGACCCTTCCTAGCAGCACCAGGAAAGCCCGTAGACCCCATAGATGCCCTGGGGAGAAATGGCAGCATCATGCTTGGGTCTGTGGTCCCTGCAGGACTGGCTTCATGGGCATCTGACCCAGGCAGTCGCACAGGCCCTGGGCCTGTTAAATGCTCTGCCATAATCACCTTCTTCTTGAAACTCCTAATAATTGTTGAACAAGGGCCCCTGCATTTGCATTTTGAACTGGGCCCTGCAAAGCTCTGGGCTAAGGGTAGGGTGACCCACTGGGTCCGCTTGCCTGGCACTGAGGGGTTTCCTGGCACACGGAGCGTCAGTGTTGATGCTGGGAGGGTCCTGGGATATTGCAGACAAGCTGGGCACCATGGCCGGTTGTGGCTGCCTCACAGAGCTGCGTGTGCCCCAGTGTGAGAATGTCGCAGCTGCCTCACAAGGCCGAGGGCAGAAAACCTGTGATGAGGTGTCACAGAATTCAGGGGCTCAGGAACAGCTGAGGGGTGGCCCTGCCACAGGGGACCGGCAGATGCTGTGAGAGCTTAAGGCCACCACATGCCACCTCAGCCACTGCCGTGAGGACTCCACCTCCTGCCCACCCCCAGATTATTCTACCCTCCCTTGGGAAAGGGAAGCAGTGTTGCCTCACTGAGGACCAAGTTTCTTTGGCTGAGAACAGGAATTTGAAAGAGACATCTAGTTTGGGTGAAGAGCATAGGGCAAAGGTGATTTCTTCTGCACCCAAATTTACAGGCTGGCTGAGATTTTTACATTATAGTTATAGCCTGCTTTTTTGGTGAGTAAGCTGAATTTATTTATTTTTAAATAATCTATTGATTTTTATAGAGAGTGGGGGAGAGAGAGAGAGAGAGAGAGAGAGGGAGAGAGAGAGAGAGAGAGAGAGTTATTGTTCCACTTATTTATGCATTCATTGGTTGCCCTGACCAGGGATTGAACCTGCAACCTTGGTGTATTGGGACGATGCTCTAACCAACTGAGCTACCCGGCCAGGGCCAAGCTTAGTTCTTATTTCTGTCTTCTGTTCTTATCTACCAGTGATTCAGAGAAAAGAAAATGAAACCCCTTCCCATAAACCCATGCATTGGCCAACACGGTCCCACTTCTCTGCGACAGCTTTGTTAGTGCTTTTGCTGACTGCCTTGCTTGCAGGGCTCTGCTCACAGTTCCAGAGCGCTGACACAGCCCTGACCTCATGTGACCCTTGAGAAAACCTGCAAGGCAAGGCAAGGTTTGCAGAGAATCTGGGGCAGGTGGCTCACCTCAGCACGGCTGGCATTGGGAGCTGGATGATTCTTTGTCGTGGGCCTGTCGCACTGTGGGCCTTTAGCACGCCTCTAAATTGAAAAGCAGTGTCAGCAGCCACACGTGGAAGGGGAATGGGTTTTCCCATTGGAAGTCAATGTCATTTAATTGTCTTTGCTAATGATGAACAAGAATCGAATCTGGGTAGTACCTGCTATTCAGGCTCTTGTACTCATTAAATGTCCAATAAATAGGTCATGGAAGAGACAATGGATTGGCTCCCTTGACATCTACCTATAACTGACTTCCCTATATATACCCCTGTAGAGGCTGAAAAATCAAATTATTCTTCCGCCTCCTTTGCAGCTAAGGGTGGTCATGTGAAACTGTTCTACCACCACAATGTATGGGGGAAAGCTTGCTAGAAGGTATTGCATCACTTCCCTCATTGTGATGGTTTGTTTTACCTGTCAAGTTGGCTAGGCTCTACTACCTAGATATTTAAACACCTATCCAGGTGTTGATGTGGAGGTATTTTGTACATGCGATTGAAGTCTATAACCAGTGGATTTTAAGTAAAGGATAATGTGGGGGGACCTCACCCAATCAATTGAAGACCTTAGAGCAAAACTGAGTTTTCCTTGACAAGAAGAAATTTCACTCCTGGTCACCAGCATGCTGGCTTGCCCTGCAGACTTCCAACTTGGCCAGCTAGACCCACAACTGTATAAGCCACTTCACTGAAATGAATGAATGCATGAGTGAATAAATGAATGACTGACTGAATAAAATCTCACTGGTATATGTATATGTATATGTATATGTATATGTATATGTATATGTATATGTATATGTATATGTATATATCTCCTAGTGGTTTTTGTTTCTGGTAGAATCCTGACTGATATACTCTTTGAACAGGCATGAAGATGCACCTGACGTGTGCTGCCACATGAATGACAAGCACAGGGACAAGTCACTGATGGTAAACTGATGGAGCAGAAAAGATGGGAAGAAGATGGGTCTGTGGCCACCTCGCTGTGCTTACCCACCAGCTTGCACAACCCATCTCTGTGCGTCTTCATATCCCTGAAATCAGAGTGCCTTTTGTAACCAGTGACATGTTACAGTTAATTGGCAGGATTGCTGTCATTTTCCCTCAGAAGGCACCCGGATAATGGCACACCTTACAAACAGTGGTAACTTCAAATAAAAAACTAACTTGATTCAAGCTATTGGATACTTTGAAGTGTCCAACATGCGAGCGCGTTGTCTCCTTGGGTTGAGCTATGACAGAACCTGCCCTGGAAAAACACTGGCCGAGCTCAGCATGTAGCAGCCGAGTGTGAAAGCCTGTTCCTCCCCATGCTCTCGTCTTTCCTGCAGCTCAGCCACCGTGTAACAAGGTGGTCACAGGCGTAAACTTTGGTTTCTCGGTGAAGCCTTCTCTAGAACAAACCAAACCCTCCGCGCTCACATTTTTACCCGATGAGGAAATAAAAGCCTTCCCCAATCCTGTCACTTCCCACTTTCCAAGCTTAATGCAGGTGAAAATGCATTCTTTCTTAACTGAGGAAAATATTACAGGAATTAAAAATAGAACCCATTAATACCCTGACTAGAGTCCCTGTGTTAGTTGCAGGTGGCAGAATGGGCCACCCTCTGGGCTCAACGTGATAGCAGTGTTTAATGGGGACTGTGCTTGGGGTGTACAGTTTGCCACTAAAAACTTTGGGCGCCTGGCAAATGAGGCTGAGTGACTTCAATTTCTCACGCTGGCGAGAAGTAATGGCAGGGACCCAAAGGGTCGCCTCTGGGAAGGGACCCAGATTAGGAAAAGAGATCCAGAATAGGCTTGCCCATTTCCTTCCTTTTTCAACACCCTTCATCGCAACCTCAGGGCAGACTTCCCTTCTCCCATGCTTCCAGAAGAGGCTGTTTGAGGTGATTCTCCCATGTTACATGGAAATGACCCAAGACAATATTTCTAACAGAAGAAGTTTCTGGGCTTGCCATCACTGTAACACCTACCCCCTTCATCCATTAGTCTAGGGACAAAAGCAAATGGCTACAGGGTCAGGAGAAGGAACAGAAAAGGCTGAGTGGGGATTGTGGCAAACTGAAGGAGAGCCTTAGCCTCGTGCCCACGCTGTACGTTTAAAACATACCCCGAGTCGCCGTCCTCACCACTTCCCAGCTAACCTCTTGTCCCAGGCAGCGGTGGTCTCACAGTCTAGTGTGCACCCAATCACATCAGCGGCTGATGTTAAGCTGACGGAGAGAAAAGAAGAAAAGAGGAGGGCTGCCTCCCTGTGGCCGCCTCCCCGTGCTTACCTACCAGCTTGCACAACCTCAGGGTTTCTGCCTCGGTAGGTCTCTGGGGAGGTCACGAGTTTACTTTTAAACAAGTTTCCAGGTGCCTGATGCTGCTGGGTTGGAGACCGCTCTTGGAGGACTGGTGGTCCAGGGAACTGTCATCTCCCACCTGGGTTCCTGCATCAGCCTCCTCACTGGTCTTGAGCTGTCCATCCTCGACTACTTGACTACTTGGGGTTTATCTTCCCACCTGATCCTACTTCCCCATCCAGCTGTGCTTGTTCACGGCTGCCCCCCCCAGGTCCCAGGAGACACAGGCACTCGGTCCTATCTCCTCTCTGGACACAGTCCTCTCTGGTCCAGGCAAGGACTCAGGACTTTTATGGGTGTCTATCCGGTTGGTTACCATCTCCCACTTAAGCCGCACTGTCACACTGTCGCAATCACATTGCTTCATGACGTCCTCATTCTTTAAAAACACACACCAACGTTGACTCTTCCCTAGTGACCATATGCATGCATTTCCTAAAGACCTATAACCTATGCCTGTTCACCCGGCCACACTCCACACAAATATCCATGTACCCGGAGCCCGCGCTGACCCTCAGCAAGTCTATCCCTGTGGATGGGAGCTGCAACGCAATCCATAGCGTGCTGGGCAGGGGGTTCTCCTTCTGGCATGGTTTGCCAAGAAGGGACATCTTTTCTTCTAGCTGTGAGGCTGGAGGACGCCCTCCCCGGCAGCCTGCCTTGTACTGAGCCAGGCGGCCTCCCCAAGCAGACGATTCCCAGGCCGATGCCAGATAAACATGTTTGAATAAACTGAATGTCACTTTTCTCTTTAATCGCTGGTTTTAGAGGAGCTGAGACTTTCTGGACCTTATCAGTGTGCTGTCACCTCTGGTTCTCCAGTCGTATTTCATGCCCCCGCCAACCCCTTTTTTTTAGTGTCAGGATGATGAGGGTGTAGGAGGGAGAGAGTAGAAAGGATAAGTTTAGGAGAAAATAAAATATGGAAACTCCACCCAAGTCTTGGGCAACATGATTTAGGGGCTACTACAGGAGCCGAGGAAATAGTGCTGGTTTGCTCAGGAAGGTTGGGTCACATCAGACTCTTAGGGGATCTTTCCCTTCACTCTGTTAGTTGAGACCTTTTCATTATTGTCACCCTTAACATGAAAGGATGTTTTGCATGACTTTTATATTTAAGAACTGTGCGTATCACGGCAAAGGACTACATGCAGACTGGTGAAAACTGACTGCTTTGGTTATGATATTGTGCTATAGAATAGTAACTATTATTTTTTTTTTACATTTTTTATTTATTAAATTGACTGGGGTGACATTGGCCTACATGAAGCGTAATATTAAAATTAACCATTTCTTTGGGACGGCCTAAGCCACGTCCACCAGCCAATCAGAGTGACTGTATGCAAATTAGCCTAGCCAAGATGGCGGAGGCCGCAGCCCCGGGCTCCGCCATCTTGGGAGCCTGGGTCCTGGGAAGGCATCTGGTGCCCTGGGCTGGCCGATGCCTTCCCAGGTGGAGAAGCATTCCAGGGGAAGCGGGGACCAGCCGGCGGGACACCGCGGCCCCCTGCTGGGGGGCCGATCGGGTGGCCAGCACCACCGGAATGGCCTCCCAGGCGGAGAAGCCTTCCGGGAGAAGTGGGGAACAGCCAGTGGGACCCGAGGCCCCCTCCTGGGAAACCTATGGGGTGGCCAGCGCCACCTGATGGGCTTCCCAGGTGGAGAAGCCTGGGAGGTGGGAGGACGGAACCAGCCGGGGGACCCCATCCCCCCTCCTGGGAAGCCTATGGGGTGGCCAGCGCCACCCCATCGCTTCCCAGGCGGATGGCCCAGAGGGTCAGTGGGAGCTGTGGCCAGCCTGAAAACGGCCCTTAGCCCCTCATCCAGGCTTGCCATACCCCCTGGGGTGAGGGTCTCCCTTGGGGAGCTTGACTAGCCTGCAAACAGACATTGGGCCCTCACCCAGGCTGGCCAGGCACACTAGCAGGTGAACATCCCCAGAGGGGTCCCAAACTGTGAGAGGGCACAGGCTGGGCTGAGGAAACACTCCCCTCCCCACTGCCCCAGTGCACAAATTTTTGTGCACCGGGCCCCTAGTTTATATAATAAAAGCCTAAGTGACCATTGAGGCAGAATGACCAGAACAACCATTCGCTATGATTTGCACTGACCACCAGGGGGAAGATGCTCAATGCAGGAGCTCAATGTCAGTGTGCTCCCATTGGGGGAGTGCCACTCAGCCAGAAGCTGTGTTGATGGAGGCTGGTGAGCACAGCGTTGGTGGAGGAAGCTCCTCCCACCTCTGTGGCAGCGCTAAGGAGCAGTGAGCTGAGTGGTAAGGAACCTGCTGCTAAGGAGCAGCGTGCTAAGCAGTAAGGAGTGAGCAGGAGGGCGGCGGTAAGGAGTGAGGGGTCCCAGACTGCAAGAGGTTGCAGGCCAGGCTGAGGAAACCTCCCTCCTCCAAGTGCATGAATTTCATGCATCATGCCTCTAGTAATTATATAAGATGCTAGCCAGGGGTCTCTGGGGAAATGGACAAAGGTTTTCTCTTTCTATTTCTTCACCACTTCCTGTGGGCTTTTAATTATTTCAAACTAAGAAGTAAAGGTATAAATATACATATGTAGAGTCAAAAAGTGGCAACCAGGGGCTGGCAAAGATAATGAGGAAGAAATATTTGAGGCTTTGTGGGCCATAGGTCTCTGTTCCCACTACTCAACTCTGCCATTGAATTCTAAAATTAGCCAAGATAATATGTAAGCAAATGGGCATGGTTGTGTCCAATAAAACCTTATTAATAAAAACAGGAAGTGGCTGGATTTGGCCTGGATACCTCAGTTTGTCAACCCTTAATCTAGAATTTACGAACTGAACATTCATACCAACTAAAACATTAATAATAGACATTAACATCCTCCTCCTTCTCCTACCTCTCCACCCTGTGTGCCTACCTGGGTTTAGTTTCCCTTCTGTGGACATTTCTTGCTTATATTATCTATAATAATAAAAACATAATATGCTAATTAGACGGGACAGCTGAACAACCTTCTGGACATCCTTCCAGATGAAGCTAGGGCTGCAAGGGCCGAGGCAGACACCACGGCCGTGAGAGCCGAGCCCCTTGCACGAATTATGTGCATTGAGCCTCTAGTTAAAAAATTTTCATGCAGGTTTTGATGATTTGCTGGTTTGTTTTTAGAAAAAATACGGAAATCTACCTAGAATATTGTATGGAGTTTGGCGCCTTTTCCTCTTTCCTCCTCACAACCATATAACTAGCCTTGGTGCAGGACCATGCTTATCCAAAACCCCCGTGGGGTTATCTGGTTAATGACTGCAGTATAAGTTGCAGTCAGCTGTGCCAGCAAATGCCAGAGCCCTGAGACTGGAATTGATATGGCTGATCAGAGGGAGAGAGAGCTGCGCTTCCGGAGTCCAGTTCCCTCTTAAATGCTCTCCAGTGCGGGGTCAGAGAAAAGGACGGGCCTCTGTAGAAAGCACAGGAGAAGAGAGGCTCTTTGATTTTTTATTTTCAATTTAAGGTAATTTTGCAAGTACCAAGGTGCAATGAGAGTGCTTCCTGAAGCTGAGACTTGGAGACCGAGACTTGAAATCACCACCCCGGATGGCTGCCGTCGGCCTGGCTCCAGACAAAACAGTCTCGACAGACAGTTGTCTCTCCGGTTTTTAAAGTTCAACAGGAAAGGAGACAGAAGTTGAAGTTCTTTGGCAAATGCATTCCAGTGACAAGAAACATTCCCGCTTTATATTACGCTTAAAACCTTTCTGACGGCAGTAGGCAGAGATTGAATTTATGGTAGAACTTGCTTTTCTAGTAGAAGTGATGCTTGCCTGGGTGTTAATTCTTGGCCCAAGTCCTGAAGCTTAACATTTTATAGAAATTATCAATAATAGTGTATTTAATTGTCAATTCAACTAACTATTCACATCCTGCCACTGGTGGATATAAAATTTCTAAAGCATATATCAAGGAGACGATGGGGTTATGGCCTTGAAGCATGCAATTTTCTTTATTGATATTCCACCCCTAGCCACAAAAAAGATTTAAGATGACATATAAAAGAAATAAATAATAAAACTAAGAAAAGGAGGAGGAAGCAAGTATCTTAATGATAAGAATTAAAAGAGTTCTGTGATTAACCATCCAGTGTGATATGAGCTTCCTGGCAACCAAGGCAATAAAAGGAGACAATACAATGTTTAATCTTCTATGACCAGAATAGAAAGATTCCAATTCCTCACTAGATTAAACATGGAAATGCCTTACCACAGATTCTATGTGGAGAACAGTCAATTATCAATGGGTTATCAGTAATAAATTGTCAGCGAAGACATAGGTGTTTACCACATTTGACACACGCCCATGAACATCGCAAAAAATTCAAGTTGCTATGTCTCTATCATAGTGAGCTGCTGAGGAATAAATCTGTGAAGCTGAGTCCCAACCACTTATAAACTACTGGAGCACTTGCTTGTGGAGATTTTCTTATAAGGTGCAGCATACAGCATGTTACATAGTATTAGCAATTCCTGGAAATTTAACTATATCGCGTGCTGGTCATGATACAACAGTAGGTTTGGACTCATTGTCTTGTCTATCTTCCCCTCCTGTGTCACCAGCACACACACCACCCCTCATCTGGAATACCCTCCTCCGCCTTCACTTCGCATACTCTTTGGGATGGACTTCAGATCCCTGAATGACCTAGCCCCTTCCTGTCCCTTTGAATTTACCTTCTCCCACTTGTCTCCAAGTTCACCAGGCTGCAGCCTCAAGGCCTTTCTGTCCCTCAAGTGCACAGCTCACTGTTGCCTTGACCACCGTTCTCTGCATGGTGCATGGCTAATCTGATCCCCACCCTACTGTCCTCTCCCCACCCGCACCACCACCTGTTGCAAAGGTTCCACGTTGGCCAGCACTTCCTTGATCATCCTGTTTAGGCTACTTTCACCACCATCCCAGGCCACAAACTCCTAAGCCTGTGTTGACGCCTTCAAAGCTTGTATCACACCCAGAAACAGTTTTGTTTATTTTCTCTCTTTGAACACTTATACGCTAGCCCTGCAGTAAGCGGGGACTTTCTGGGACTGTTCACTGCCTTGCACAGTGCTTGGCACATAGCAAGCACTCAGCCCACATTTACCTGCATCAAAGGATGAATCAACAGGCACTCACTGAGCTAACATTGCATCTCTGGAAGCCAACCCTGATCTACCTGGGGAGGGTCTCCCTGTGTTGTGGGAGCTCCAGATCTTGGACCTGTGCATTTGCTGTTTCTGATAGAGATATCAGAGTTAGTGACTGAGCCACAGTAACTTCTCAGGAACCTGGGGACTTTGATGACCCACAGTCCATGTCCAGGTAACAGGGCCCTCCCTTGACTGAAGGAGCAACCTGGGATCTATGTGTTCTGGCTTGGTATGTTGAACCCAACAGACCAAACAGATGCTTGTGGTTGGAGTGGTGTCAGCTCTCAGGGGCTGTATCGCAGATGTGATTTGAGGGTGAGAGTGTTAATACCCCAAACAACCCTTACCTGTGTCCTCTACATCCTTAGGACATATCCCTATTGCATGTAAAGTACACATGGCTTCCAGTGGCCATGAACTTGATGTCAAATATTTTCCAGGACATGCTCAATTTCAAATATTCTCCCCTTTGATCCCTCTGGGGACAGCTCAACTCATAGATCATAGGATTTTCATTGGGAAAATTGATCAGAATTACTGCGGACCTGCTGACTTGCCCTGCTTGCAAGGCATGTGGCATAAGGTCCTCCCAGATCCCCCAATTTGTGAACCCAGGCTTTCTGATATAGGCTCCTGGGGTTCTCCCAATCCATTTTCCTTAAGTCACACGCTTTCTGTAAATACCTGTATACAACAAAATATTTCAATTCTTACTAATAATGTGTTTTTTTCCCCAACTCGATGGCACTTTCCCACAACAAAACACAGTTCTGTTATCACATCATCAGATGCGACACCCACATGGTGAGCAAAGGACGCAAAGCCTTGTTGGGAGGTGGCTGCTGAGAGGGTGACTAGGGGCACTCACTGGGCAGCAGACTCACTCCTTCTCATTTAATGTTGTGACACAGATCAAACTGATGCCACGACAAAAAGGTAAGTCGCTACATCTTTATCCTGTGGGCTGTGGAGGGCCAAAGGTCCAAAATTACAAGTAAGTCCACAACTGCTGAGATCCTGACACCTACAGACTGAGTTGTGTTACCTGTTTACAGGTCTGCCCATCCCACTGAACTGTGAGCTGGTCCAGGACAGAAGCCTCTTACTTCCTTGTCTCTCTTTCCTCAGTACCCAACCCATAGAAGGTAATCGCACATATTGCTGACTAGAAGGATAGAATCCCACCCACAGTTATTCTCCCACTAGTATCTGAGATTCCACCATCTGCAACATGCTTCCTTGTGTTAAGCCTGGCCCCTCCTTCCTTTTTCACTCCCCAAGAAGCAAGCTAATGAAGGGAGGCAGGAACAATATGCATACAGGGCACACATCTGAGGTACCAAGGCTACCCTTTCTAGGACTGCTGTGCCCCTCGTTTTTCTTTCTTCTATCTCTATGGATACAAAAATGTCACACAAATAAACAAATACACAAAGGAGTCCTCTCTTCCCCACACAGCTGCGTGCCTGTGTTGAACGTTGTGTGGCCATTGGGAGAGCTTCCAGGGGGCAGACCTCCTGGCAGGCAGACAGGTGTGGATGCTCTGGCCATGGACCCACTCTCCCGCATGGAGCTGGCATTTCTTCCACTGGAGGGCAGCGGTGACCACACACACACACACACACACACACACACACAGGTATTGCTGGCCCTGGGC
This sequence comes from Murina feae, assembly GCA_004026665.1. Taxonomy (NCBI): domain Eukaryota; kingdom Metazoa; phylum Chordata; class Mammalia; order Chiroptera; family Vespertilionidae; genus Murina; species Murina feae. The sequence continues at coordinate 19,262 of PVJC01009483.1, read as the reverse complement.
CTGCTTCCTGTCCAAACACATCTTCCCCTCCATAGCCCCCTCCCAGGCTGTGTCCCCGCCTTCCCCTTTACTAATAAGAATTCGTATTTTTTCTTAGATCTAGATTTTCAGGGAGAGTTTTTAATAAAACGCCCATGTTATAACAAGTCCTCCGCTCGGAGATGTGAGCAGGCCAGGTGGAATTGCCGAGTGTGGCTCCCAGACAATTAACGAACTGCTTGAGGAGGTCTCAGCTCAGGTACATGATGATGAGCATGAGTGTTAACACCCCAAACAACATGTGAAGGAATAAAACGCTTCCGGGGGAAAAACACGTCTCCACTTTCACAGTCCCCTGTTCCGAATGCAGTTTAACCAAGACCAAAGGTGGCTTCTGGGTGATTCCCGCCCCTCGCAAAGCTTCTTCCCACGAATGAGGCCTCAGCAGCGCTGCCAGGTTCATGCATTTTGCTGCCGTTGGGCCTGCGTTGACTGTTGCCTCTGTGTATAAGTTTGATCATTTGTTGATTCACGATTCAACCAGCCAACTTTTTAGCGCAAAGCTGGCTGCCCGACCTGGGGCTGAGTCCTGGTGCACACTCTCCCTGCGTGCAGTGGAGGAGAATGTAAATGAAATGGATGCTGTGATGCACCCAACTTGAGACTGGCAGAGGGACATGCCAAGTGCCATGAGGTCACAGGGGAAGGAGCCACTAGCTCTGCTTGAGAAGGTCGGGGGAGGCTGTACAGAGGAGGTGGCATCTGATCAGAGGCTTAGAGGGTGAAAAGGAGTCTACTTTCCCTTCCTACCCACACCCTGCCCCCAGCTTCTGGACCTGCAGCTATTGGATGCGTGAGTGCCTTGTGGGGAAGAGGCTGCCTGCCCCCGGGCATGGTTCGGTGGCCGATTAACTGTCTTCAACACATATACTTGTGCCCTGAGCCTGAACTTCCGATCTCTGGAACCATCTGCGTGGCTGAAAACATTCTCCTAGGAAGGTTTGAGTTGGGAAAACGTTTCATGAGGAAGAGAGACATGAGCAAGTTTAGAGAGATGCTCATAGAATGGTGGACGGGGGAAACAGGATGTGTCTCCTTGGAGCTCTTGTGTACAGACGAATTGATGGAGGTTGGGATGGGCCAGGAGGGCTGAGAGTCAGTGCCAGGATCACAGCCCTAGCCCTCTGCCCCTGCAGCCAGGATGTACCCCATATCAGTTGGTCTTAAAGGATCTGATTAAGAGGATGTGAAAAAGCACTCTAAGACATAAAGATGGTAGACATCCTTAAGCTGCAGTTGTTATTCTTTCAATTATTTATCTATCCATTTAAGCCTTTGCACCTTTAACTATGCCATTCATTCATTCATCAAACATTTCCAGAATACTTTCTCCAGCACTCAGCGTGTGGAATGCAGGAACTCAGGCTAAGATGCCACATCAATGCTGCTTTTCGAATGAAAGGTCATTTCTAGAAGGTGTGGGTGCACTTATGGAGAGGCTTAGCTAACTTGATTTATTCAGTGCCTATTTCTAAAAGGGTCTTGGGTAAAAAGACCCATCCTCTGTCCCCTTCTGCTCAAAGGATCCTTCTAACGTGCCCCTTACTCTCTCTCCACTTCCTAAACTCTTATCATCCCTCAAGGCCCAGAGCAAATTCACCTCCTGTCTGGAGCCCAGCTGAATTTGTTATTTTCTGACTCCAGTTCATTTTCCACACCTTGTGTTACACTCAGCTAGGATTTAACAAATACTGGCTGAGCCTACACTTCGTGCCAGGCCCTGTGTTCTGAAAAGACAAACGAAATGCAAAGATCTCTGCCACCAAGAAGCCTCTCTAGGGCAGAGAAGTGTCCCCAACATTCCGCAGTGGGGGCTGGCGCAGAGGAGGTGTTTGCTCTGCGGAACAGAAGGTTCGTGACGCGGTAGGAGAATGACGCGCATATATTCTGCTCTGGAACGCGGACTGTGCGAAGCGCAAAAGGAGGGCTCCTGCCCGGCTGCGTCTTTCCCCTGGAATGTCGAAGGTGCTGTTCCCTGTGTGGAACCGGCATTGCTCACCAGGTCTGGCCACATAATTCAGCTGCCACTCCTTGTAAAATGTGTGTGTGCTGCATGAATTTGTATTCTTTTAAAATATTTTTATTAGTTTTAGTATATATAAATAAATATTATTTATATGTATTTGTGTAACGTTTATTATTGTCTAAAGTTTCACGTATGTCTCTTTTTCCCCAATTGACTCCCCCCCCCCCCGCCCCCTCAGCCATCCCTACCCCCGGCAAGCCCCCACCTCCCCAGTGTCTGTGCCCATTGGTTGTGCTAATATACACGCATACAAGTCCTTTGGTTGCTCTCTAAACCTCTCTCCCCTGCCATTCTCTTTCTCCTGGAGCTTGGAGGCCTGCTTGCGGATGCTCATGTGTGGCTGCAAAAGGACTTTTCCCTTTTGCTTGACAGGCATTCGTGCGTTGTGGGTTGAAACTTGCTTTCGGGGTGGGGGAGGGGAAGAAGCAAAGAGCTGCATCTTCCATCAGAAAACATCTTTATTTTAAGTATTTTCAGCCTTCCCCCTGCAGCCCACATAGGCTGCTTCTGTGGTTGGCAGAGATCAATGCCATCAATATTTCTGAGGGCAGACCTCTCTATGACTTACACATATTTAAGAGGATAAAACACCATCAACAATTTGCTGTGTGAACTTGACCGTTCTAATCCCTAGCTTTGATTTTCTGAGATCCAGCAAACAGGCTAAGTCTCCAGCAAATCTCGCCCAGATCAGGGAATTCTGACCTGGCCGGAACCTTTGGGTACCACAGCGTGGGCTGCGTGAGCTTGTTTCACTCTGGGAAATTGGGCTGGAAAAGTAGCCATTTCATCATTCAGGGATACTAGTGGCCTTTCCTTGGACTACTGCCTTTTGCACCACACCACACTGCTCTTTCACTGCTATTAGTCGAATAATGAGTCATCACTCCCTGGGGTACTTGCCTCTTGAAAGGTACTCCTTGAAGCCTTAAGCCAAAACACGCCCCCTCTAATAGTGGGATTGGAGGCAGCTCAGCATAACAGGGTATTATTTAAAAAAATAAAGAAACAATGAACTGTGTTGACTTTCACCCGAAGCCATTTCTCCTGAAATCCAACATTATGGAAAAGATAATATGGACCCACAGCGTAGGGCTTGGCTTCGTGAACACATGGGCTCTGTGATTATAATAGAAAAGCAGCTATAGATCATGTGTAGACACATGGGTGTGGTGGGTTGCCAACAAAGCTTTATTAAGGGATGTAGAAATTCAAATTTCAATTTTCACGTCATAAAATATTATTCTTCGAGTTGGATTCTTCTTTATTTTTGTTCAACAATCTAAACATGTAAAACTATTCTGAACTCATGGGCCTTACAAAAGAAGTGGCTAGTGGAATTTGGTCCGGAAGACATAGTTTGTGGACTTCTACAATAGACAGGCCTTGAGGACAAGCAGAATTGGGGTCAAGTCCTGGCTTGACCACCTCTTGATTAATGACCCTTGGCAAGATGCTTAACTTCTATGAGCCTCAATTTCCCTATCTGTAAAGGGAGATTCATAGTTGTTAATGGGAATAATGCCCATAAAATACATAGCATAATGCCTGCCACATAGTAGGACCTCAGTAAACTCATGAGCTCAACAAATATTCATTGCACAATTGTTATGGAACAGATGGGAATTGAGCTGGTGGTGTGTTTACAGTGGTCTTTGTCTCATTGAGCTTAACACCTAGTGAGGCTGAGGCACACTGTGAGTTGTTATCATTATCAATAATGCCTGGGCTTTGTGAAAGAGAAGTGAAAATTGTCAATCATTAGTTGGTACAATGTGCTATTGTTATGCATTTTCCATTTTTGAAAACAGTTAAAACTCCCTTGGCCCCCCATGACAGTGGGTTCTTTTTTGAGCTTTGCCGTCTCTTAAAATGAAAGGCGTAATGCATTTCTCTACTCCTAGACCAGCTCTGTCCAAAGTGTGGTCTCTGCAGCAACAGCATCATCAGATGCCAATTCTCAAGCTCCACCCAGACCAAGCGAATCAGAAACCCCATGGGGGAGCCGTAGCCTCAGTTTAACATGCTCCCCCTCCCCAGGTGACTCTGATTCACATGGATGCAAGTTTGAGAATCATTGATGTAGACAGACTGTAAACTCATTGACTTGTTCGAAGTCACAAACCTTGGAAATGACAGAGCTGGGATTTGAACAAAGATCTAAATTGGACTTAAATACCTGAACATACTGGGTTCAAGGATGGGGTTTATTATTTATTTAGTTATCTATTTTTAATATACAATTAAACAGTAAATCTTTTATTGATTTCAAAGAAGAAGGGAGAGGGAGCGGCAGAAACATCAATGGTGAGTGAGAATCATTGATCAGCTGCCTCCTGCACACCCCCTACTGGGAATTGAACCTGAAACCCTGGCATGTGCCCAGACTTGAACTCTGACCTCCAGTTAGGGATAGAGTTTATGGATGGCAAACAAGCCAGTTGGGATTAAGAAGAGAAGTGTGGCCCTGGCTGGTATGGCTTAGTGATTAGAGTGTCGGCCCATGCACTGGAGGGTTTGATTCAGGGTCAAGGGTTTGATTTTGGGTCAAGGTTGATCCTGGCCCTAGTTGGGGTGTGTGTAGGAGGCAGCCAATCTCTCTCTCTCTCTCTCTCTCTCTCTCTCTCTCTCTCTCTCTCTCTCTTTCTCTCTCTCTCCACTCCCCCTCTGCCACTCTCTCTAAAATCAATGGGAAAAAATATCCTCAGGTGAGGATTAACAACAAGAAAAAAAAGTGTGTGTGTTTTAGGAAAGAGGCCTGGCCAGCCCCCTGCCTTCCCATGTTTGTTCAGCCTCAAGACTTCTTTGGTTTCTCTTCCTGCACTTCCTGCTTTGGCAATGGCCATGGGACTGGGATGGGGGGGAGGCGGGCAGTAGGAATGCTGTGTCGCAGCAGGGAAGAGTGTTTGATCACTGGCATGTCAGAATCACTCAAAGCAGAAGCGTTTTCCCCGGGGTTCCTTATTTTTATACACACAATGCACTTCTTTATTTCCTGACCCGGGGTGGGACTCCTCCCACCACCACCTTGGTCTGCCACCCTATCTGCATTAACCTCTCTGTGATTCTGTGCTCCTCTTCTAAAAATGGACATTATAAAATCTCACAGATGATTTTCATAAGCTCCTGTCTTTGGCTGCCCATCCTGGCCTTGCCCACCTGCCATCTGCTGTGGCAGCTGCTGCTTGCCCTCCAATATCCATTCTTCCCTTCTTTTAGTAATAGAATTCCTTGGGTTATGGCCACTCATCTGAGGACTACAATACCCAGCCTTCTTTGCAGCTAGGTATAACCATGTGACTAGGTCTGGCCAATGAGATATGAGTAAAAGTGGTATCATCCTTAGAAGGAATGAGCATGCTTCCCTTTATCTCCTTTCTCCTTTCTGCAGACTAAATGCAGACATAATGGTGGAAGCTGAGCAGCCTCTTTAACCTCAGAATAGAAGCCATATGTTGAGCAATAATTGAAGGGGCTGGGCATCAGGACATGGTGAATTCATCACATTTGCCATGGGATCGCTTATATTTGGGTAGTTAAGGTGAGACAGATTTAGGCCTTATTTAGGCCTCTGTTATATTGGCATTTAAAAAATAACAAATGATAGATCCTCCCTTCCCCCAACTGGTGGTCAGAGTGTGACGTAACCTGCAGCCCGGAAATACCTGAGCAATTAACCACATACCTTATATGGACTATACATAGGACGACCAATCCACACCTGCCAAATACCCTAAGCCATTGTCCTACATGGACAATGCAGTAAGCCACCAATCAGTGTGCGCCGAGTACACTAAGCCCCACCCCTTCCCATTCTGCACCTCAAAAGGAGTGCCCACCTCTGCACGTGCTGCTGTTCTCCCCTTGTGAGACAGCCTGGCAGGTCCTTCTCTTCTAATAAAGCCTGTAGTCTTGGTTTTCGGCCTCTGTCTGATTTTTCAACAACCATATCTGTTTCCTAACAAGTGCATCCCTTCTTCTTTTTTAAAAAAATATATATTTTATTGATTTTTTACAGAGAAGAAGAGAGATGGATAGAGAGTTAGAAACATCGATCAGAGAGAAACATCGACCAGCTGCCTCCTGCACACCCCCTACTGGGGATGTGCCCACAACCAAGGTACAGGCCCTTGACCGGAATCGAACCTGGGACCTTTCAGTCTGCAGGCCAACGCTCTATCCACTGAGCCAAACCGGTTAGGGCAAGCACATCCCTTCTGAAGAGGAGACTTACTTGGCTCTACCTCTCCTGCTCTGCCCCATCCCAATAGCCCAATAGCAGTCCCTGCAGAATTACTAGAAGGGCAGGGCAGACATTCGCTAAGTGACTGGTAGAGTGAGCCTCCCAGAAGGTACACGTAATAAAACAAATGACAAAATTAGTCAAGTTCAGTGTCGATGATCTTACTCAAAATCACATAATCAAAAAAACCTAGAAAGAATTTCTTTTACTTTCAGTGCCTGCCCTTTTCTTGACATTTTCAAACATAAAATACTATTTTGAAATGCATTTGGAAGGGAGGGAGGGCACAGTAACATTTGGAGTCCTTAGGGCTGCTCCAGATCTTAACCTAACCACATGGTGCCCCCAAATGACTTCCTTTGGCTCCGGTTGTGTTTCAGGGCCACCCTCACTCCTCCTGCCCCTGCTTCCTACAGATAGGCTGAGGGTCCTGGAGGGCACTGTTTCCCCCCCCCCCCCCTTCTAATTGATTCCTCTTTATTGTGCAGCTATTGTTTTCTATGTTTCTACTCCCAGCATGCAACATGGTGCCTGGCACCTAGAATCACAACAGCGATTAGCCAGATGGTGGTGAGGTTCCCATATGTGCTTCTTTTGGGTCCAGGTGGTTAGAAAAGAGGTGGCCCTTTTTTCTTCTCCTCCTCACTCTAAGGCTCAAAGAATTCGACTACGATGCCTGAGGTTTCACAGCTGTTACGTAGCTATTTGAGTTTCCATATCACACACGTCTTCCCCCTGGCTCTTGTCATTCCAGCCACTTTGGATTCTTCTCAGTTCCTTGAACCCACCACATCCCATTCTTTCCTAAGAGGTGTTTGTATGTGCTATTCTCTCTGCCTGGAGTGCCTTCCTCCTCTCCTTCCACAGAGCAGATACCCACTCACCTCCAGAGTTCAGCTGAAATATCACTTCCTCCAGGCCTCTGCCAATTTATCATACTACGATAGGTCCCCATGACATAGCACCCACTCCTAATACTTTTCCGTTGTAGCACACATTGCAATTGTAATTGATGAGTTATTTCTTTATTATCTATCTTCCGTGCTAGAATGTCAACTCCACGAGAGCAGAATGATGTCTGCCTTACGCATCGACCGTTTCAGCCTGGCACGCGGCATAGGCTGAGCAAATCTGCATAAATAGACAAACGAAGGAACATCGGGGCAGATAAAAGGAAATCCACAAAATCCGAGAGGAGAAAGGAACCATTTTCTCTTGATAAGAAAGCAAATAGAATATTGCAGTTGGGTAATTTGATTTGTTGGGCAAACACTTTTGTAGAATTTTGATAGCAACCAGAATCAAGTGCAGCTATAAAGGAAGTTCAGAAAGAGGTAATGTTTCTTTTTCACATGGTTTGACTCTGATTCATCAAGGACTGAATCTAAAACTTGGAAACTTTTCTGTACGTTTACAAGAGAAAAGTACAGACTTGGAATCCAATTCAGAGATGTATCTAATTCAAGTGTGGGTTTGCTTATCCCTTTCCCAGAGGGAAAGTGCTATTTACGAAACCCACACTACTTCAGAGAATGATCAGGTACATTCAAACAAATGAGTACTTTTGACACTGAAAGGAAACCTCTAGGCTTCTACATTAACTTAAGTTAATGGTTGCCATTAACTTCCTTCCTGCACATGCACCAGTTCTACCCACTGAGGGGTAGCGTCTAATTCCCTTTCCTTGAACCTCCTTGAGTCGTGACTTGTTTTTGACCAATAAAATGTGATAGAAGTGATGTGCCAATTCGTGACCTACCCTTTGAAAAGCTTTTGCTTTCTCCTGGGGAAGCCAGACACCACACTGCGAGAAGCTGGGACTAGAGCATGGGGTGATGAGACCAGGGGTAAGTGAGAACCAGTGCAGAAGCACTGACGCACATGAGTGAGGACATCCCCCAAGTCCCAGTCCCGCCGATGCAGGTGAATGCAGTCAAGGGAGGGCCCTTGGTTTATACATGGAGCTCAACTGCCTGGCAGAACCTGGTATGAATTCCTGAACTACAGAATCATGAGGAACAGCACAGCATTGTTCCTTTACGCTGGGAAGCTTGGGGTTGCTTTGTTGCATAGCAATAGACACTGAGACAACATGATAGTTCAATGCCCAAGTCGTCACTTCTCCAACAGCCTCGACCACACAGACTTTAGCTGAGGACCGAGACAACGGCTCACTGGCTTCTGGCAGGGACTCAAAGTCCTCACTCAGGACCTACTGTCTCTATCTTCACACACAATTTTAACATGTTTGTTCATCTCGTATCAGAGTCAAAACCAGTATAAAAGTATGTAAACTGGAATAGACTTAATAGATTTTGTAGAACATTATGTTTAATCCTCTTACGTTTAGATGGTGGAACAAAGGCCAAGAGGGGTCAAGTAACCTGTTCAGGTTCACAACACCAGAGCCTGCTTTAAGAACAGGAAAAGCCCTGGCCGGTGTCGTCCCAGGCACTGAAAGGTTGCCAGTTCCATCCCCAGCAGGGGACATGCAGGAGGCAGCCAATCGATGTTTTATGCTCTCACATCAATGTTTCTCTCTCCCTCTCCCTACCCCTCTCTCTAAAATTCAACTAAAAAAAAAATTAAAAAAAAAAAAAGCCAGCCAGGAAAACAGGGTTTCTCTTTACCTTACCCTTGTATATCACAGAAGAGACATTTATTGGGTAGGGAACCAAGGGACCTTTAGCTACAATGAAGACACTAAAGGATGAGATGAAAGCTGGTAGGTACAGTCTCAAAAACAGGACACACGCCAGTTCCTGCAAGTGAGTTCCAGCGGCCCCACGTGTGCTGTGGGCACCCAGAGGCAGCCCTTTGTCTGAGCCCAGAGCAGCCTGACGCTTGCTATTCATGACTCTGACCCTGAGTCAGAAAGCGAAGGTTAAATTAGGCTTCTCATATTCCATTGAAGGAGCTAGGGAAGTGTGGAGTGCACTCACAGTACTATTCCCCTATGAAAAACGGTTAAAATAAATATATGATTTGATGTGCAAAGGGATAAGCCTCAGTTATGTGAAAACGCGTTTCCACAGAACAGTCCATGTCAGACAAGTGAGGCATCGCTGCATCTGCGAAACGCTCAGCATGTATCCCAGGTCTTGGATGGCCCCAAGTTTTCTACGCAGTGAAAAATGAGCTTGACTTGTGTCTAGATCCCAGCCTAAGTGCACTCTCTGAAACCTTCCTGGGAATTTTTTAGACAGGTGTCTTCTTTCAAATAGCATAATATTTGGACATTGCGTTTTAAATACGTGCAGATAAAAATGATATTCCAAATCTGTGTTTCACTCATAGCCAGATGGGTTAACAGTAGGGAGAATAGCCCTTCAAGGAAAAAATAATGGAAACGAAACCTGCCCTCCTCCTCACACTGCCGAGAAGTTTGTGGCTACAGGTTGCAGAGTGGACGTTGTAGTAGCCAAAATCAGAAATGACTGAGGGTGGTCACATAAAGCCTCCTATCTTGTTTCCATGCAAGGTAACGCCATGTTCCTTCTCAAAAACCTGGGCGTTGGGGGACAATCTAAACAGACTTCGCCACCTGCAGGCCCTTAAGAATGTGGAACCGTGAGCTCATTGGCGGAGTGCAGCTGCAGGCCTGTTATGTTTCATCTACTTGGTGCCTGGAGAACATCCCAAATCTGGTTCCTAAACGGAAACCCGGAGGTTGCCTTCCATTTGAGTTTGCCTCACTGCCTTGTTTTCTGCCTGCGGTTTCATTTATGTGTGGGCCTGCCTCCTGTGGCTTTGGAATTTTTGACACCAGATGTAGAAGCCTAATTCTTTTTTAGGGCAGGGAGAATAAGGGAATGTTCACTGCAGTCTAGGGTTTTGCAATGTTTTGTGTGTGTGACTTAGCACTGCAAGTCAGGTATGTCAGCGGCAGACCTAGCCCAGGGAGAGCACTGTTAGCCATGAGTACCAGACAAGCACTGCTACAGCGAACCCATACTTCCCTGTATTTGTTGTTTTTTAATCTTCACCCAAGGAGTGAGGATATTTTTTCCCATTGATTTCAGAGAGAGTGGGAGGGAGGCAGGATGGGGAGGTGAAGATATATATATATATATATATATATATATATATATATATATATATAGAGAGAGAGAGAGAGAGAGAGAGAGAGAGAGAGAGAGAGAGAGAGAAGGAGAAAGAGAGAGAGAGAGGGAGAGAAGGAGAAAGAGAGAGAAACATTGCTGTGACAGGGACACAAATCGATTAGTTGTTACCCAACTGGGTGGTGGGGATTGGACCTGCAACCAGGTATGTGCCCTTGACCAGGAATCGAACCCTCAACCCTCTGATGTACAGGCTGATGCTCTAACCACATAGCAAGGCCAGGACTCCCTGCATTTGTAAAAAGTGTTCCTGGTCATTGCTCCGCATGCTAGGTTGCCATTAGGTGATCTCCTTGTCTGAACGAGGGTGGCCTCTGCCCTGACCTTACCCTCTTGCATACCCATGAGGCACATGCATTGCGCTCCGACATGCACTCTTCCCTCCCTACACTTTGAGAGGCGTTGCATCATTCCTGGTAAGATGTTTACACAAGATTCACTCTGATAAAACATTGACAGTAAAGTCTTCACTCCAGGAAGATGAGCGCAATGCCCATGAGGGTGGGAGTCACTGGGGACCTACAGGAGAAAATGCCAATCTGAACAAGCAGGGCACATATGCCCAGGTTCTCTACAATTCTTCAGACACGGTGCCTGTCGATCAGAGTATCTGATCCGCCAAGGCACACTGCCAGCGTTTGCAAACATTCCCTGAACGCCTCCTCTGTGCCAGACTAGTGCTGATTTGTTTCATGTATATTATCTCATTTAACCATCAACAACAACAAAGATCTATTAGCCTGTTATAAAGCTTTTGCATCTTCCTTCTCAGACAGAATGGAATAATCTCGAGAGGCCAGAAGGAATGCTTTAATAGCCCTCATCCATATTCTCTTTATTGTTAGGAAACTGTATTAAGGCAGATGGTTCGAATGCCCAGATTCTGAGTATAGACTCTCCTTCAATCTGGCTGCCTGATTTTAAAACTTCAGCCTGCATAAGAATTACAGTTCAGGGTAATGTGCACTACAGTAACACACCAAACGAGTCTACTGTACTTTATGGACGGCTTAAGGGATTTTTAATGGTAATTTTGACTATGGGCAATTTTCCAGTTACGAGCTGCTTTTAGAAGTTTACGCCTTGTGAGGTGCAATTCTGCTCTGTGCTATAACTCTCAGATTTAGCTTGTGGTGAGGTATATCTTGCTTTGCAGCATTTCAGATGATCATCTCAACACAGCATTCCACTTGACCAGGAACCTTGCAGTGGGCTACTCACTGACAGCAAGGATACATCTTGCGCATTGCAGCAGACGGACTCTCAAGATGGTCCCCAAGGCCCCTACCTCCTGGGGTCCATGCCCTGGTGGGATTCCCTTCCCTAACCAGGGGATATGGCCAGGGTGATGGGATGTCACTTTCATGATTGGGATACAGAGGATTGTGACTCCCCATCTTGCAAGACTCCCCACCTCTCTTTGATGAACCAAGTGGTCAGGTTGGGGAACCCCACATGACAAGGACCTGTGTGGCTTGTCTCTAGGAGCTGAGGGAGGACATCAGTCAACAGCCAGCAAGAAACCAAAGCCCTAGATGTGCAGGCAAATGAATTCTGTCAACAGCACGAGGGCCCTATCTGGGCCTCTTCTGAGGCTGTGGTCCTGGCCATACCTGGGTTACAGCCTTGTCGCCCCGCTGACCTGTGCACGAAAACTGAAATCACACACATGTGTTGGCTTCAATCAACGTGCACACACGTTCATCAGAATTTGGTGACATAGCGAGACGACTCCAAGGCCTACCAAAAACTCTGGTCTGGCCTAATTGTGACAGGGAAACTGAGGCCCACAGAGGTAAATGCCTTTGTCCTGGGCCAGGTGGTGCTAGTTCTGCCTCTGTGACCCTCCACAGACCACGTGACCCCTGTTACTCTGTTTCCCTATCTATGAAAGGACCGGCCGGACCAGCTGAATCGCTGGGGGAGTTTCGTCTTTACTCAGGTCTTCTCTCTCCCGAGCCCTCAGCTTGTTGCAGGGTATGTTCTTTAGAACAACTTGTTTTAAAAGAGAAAAGAATTCTGTGGTCAAATTCAGGTGGGGATGCTGAGTTAAACGGCATTTCTTACCAGATTTCTCTACTCCTGGACCTCCAGAGCCATTAATTTGCTCATGTCTATTGGGAACGTCCAATAATGAGACAAAGTCGACAGCATTTTCCCAACGTACTTGATCACGAACTCTCCCGCTTCTGTTCCCTGAGTTCTGGGACCAGCGTCGCACTGCACGCAAGGCCAGGGCTCCCCTTGTATAGACCGAGAGAGGAACTGAAGAAAGAGGGTCCCGTTTCTTTCCATTTTCAAACGACTCTGAGTGACAGGAAGGTGAGTGCACCCGGGTCCAACATAAGCACAGGGCTGACCCAGACTTGCAAAGGCCAGTCAGACACGATTGAGGAGCAAGCATCAGAGCATGGTGACCTCACCTCTGCGGCACCTTCACGTGGGAGATGCATGTGGAAGATACAGAGCAACTAGCCTAATATACACAAAATAAAGTGTTTTCTTTTGATTTCTAAACCACCTTCTCATGAACTCAAAACTGTCTCCTTAATGTTTTTCTAATATGCAACAGTTTCTTCTCCTCCCATTCCTTCCTTCCTTCCTTCCTTCCTTCCTTCCTTCCTTCCTTCCTTCCTTCCTTCCTTCCTTCCTTCCTTCTTTCCTTCCTGCCTTCCTGCCTTCCTGCCTTCCTGCCTTCCTGCCTTCCTGCCTTCCTCACTCCCTCCTTCCCCCTTTTCTCTCTCCTTTCCCTTTCCTTTGCTTTTTTCCGTCTCCTCCCCTTCCTCTCCTTCCTCTGGGGCACCTGCTTTCTCCTTCTTGTTTTTGATGAGAGCTTTGCTAGCCTTGCTCTGGGATGGGAGCGGTGGGTGGGGCAGGCAGAGGAGGTACCAACCGATTCTCACGTCTGTGGCCCATAGCCCAGTGCACAGGGGAACACTCCTCGAAATGCCTGAACAGCCACAGGATGGCTGTCCTCTGAAGAAATAACGGGCTGCGAGACCTCAAGTCAGAGCAGCCCTTTCCCAAGACCACTCAGCTGCCCGGAGAATCCAGGAAAAGCAAGTAGTTCATATTTTGCTCCATTAGTCCTTTTGGGGGATGGCGGTGGGGACATTCTGCTGTCTCACCCATTGGGGGGCGAGCCTCGGTGCTCCCGTCACACAAAGGACTGCAGTGATGTTTGGTCTTTAGCCCCCCAAATTCTCTGTCACTGTTAACACCACACCCTCTGCTCCCACCTCTCTCCAACGCTTCGGGAACCGTGTATAATACGCCTCCAGCCTGAACCCCGACACTCTCCGGGCTGCTTAAGCCCCGTCCTCACGTTGACCCCTGCCCACAGTGCTCTCGCGTTAACCACAGCCTCGTGGCCTTGCTCTCATAATGGGCTGTTTTCTAAGGGAAATGGAGCCATGTCAAACACCAGCTTGACAAAATAAAGGAGAATAAAATAGACATTATGAATAAAATATGTGGGCAGAAAACTATATAAATGATCTGCAGTTGCTGACACAATAAAGTCTTTCTAACTGCCCTCCAGGCAAAATACATATTTTTCAAACTCGCACGTTCTATACATTTTTTTTAGAAAAGGCTCCCCCGGTGACCCAGGGCAGCTCAACGGGCCTTCGACATGGATCATTCCTAAGTGTCACTGGCCTCTTGCTGGTACAACATCAATTTCCCCGAGGCCTCGGCTTAGCCGGCCGCAAGCACACACATATCACCTCCCGGGCGCCCTCTCCCCCACTTAGCAGCTGACATGAGCGTTCTGTGCTGCAGGATTACAGCAAGTCAGGGCATCACCTCTGCCCAGGCCGAGGCGAACTCCGCCAGAGAACGAGATCCCGAATCAACATCTTCCCCCTGAACTCGCTCTTTTCAGGTCAAAGGAAAAAGGCAGAAGCTGGGAAAAGGGCTGCACAGTGAGTTCTGTCTTCCTGGGAACCTCGTGCTGCCTTCTAAATGCAGACCACGCATGCCTCCCGGTACACACGCCTGTGTACTCCACCCAGCCCCTCGGTAAATGTTTGTGGGAAGGTGAGCCAGGCACGCTGCGAGGCTCCTGGCAAGAGACAGCTCTGCCCCTGAGGCTCACCGAGCTGGGGAGAGGCCTCTGTGCAAATAAACAGAGTGGACGCTCCTTGGGGTTACTTTCTCTCCCCTCTCTGTCCACCTCTGTCTTTGGAAACAGCTTGTCTTTGGCCTCGGAGGGTCTGGGCCCAAACCAGCAGCGTCCAGATCTAATAACACGGTTGACTCATTCATGGGGTTTTGAAACTAGAGCTACATCTGTAAGGGAGTGTCTTCTGGGGCCTGGAAATGAGCCATATTTTGATCTGGGGAGTGGGGAGGGGCGGTTCCACGGGCGGGAATGTATCTGTGTGACCTTTGCCCTTACTATTTATGCGCTTGACTGTCCCTAAGATAAACTCAGTTTTTTTAAAAAAGTGAGAAAGTCCTACCTCCAGGTCTGCTGGTAGAGTCTGCTCCGAGCGCTCCTGGCTGCAGCCTGCTAAGGGCTCCCCAGGTGACACTAATGTGCAGCCGGGCTGAGAAGCAGTCTGTAGGCAATTAGACATGAAGGGTCTGGGGGGTGGAGATGGGAGCGCAGCCCCTGTGTGGACGGGTCAGAACAGAGTTGCCAGGACCAGGCTGCTGGACCCTAAAGGACCACCCACGTTCAGCCACTGTGGTGGGTTCTTGTCTATAGCTATAGCCCTCAAAAGGGGGGGGGGGGGGCTCAGCTCAGCTCTTTGGCTTTGGGGCCAGAAAGGAGAAGCATAAGGAAGGACGGAAGAGGCAGGGCCTGGAAGGCCGGGAGAGCTCTGCGTTCGGAAGAGATTTAGGAATCAGGCCGTGGCCTGGGGGAGACAGTGGCTTGGCCACAGGCAGCGTTGAAATGGATTCTAGGAACCCCGCATCTGCTTGTGTTACCTTGGGGAGACGTGAGAGTCATGCCAGGGCCCCCGGATAGTCAAGGCCAGTGGGGGCACAGGGGCCTTGTTGTCACCACCCCAGAATGGCCAAGCCTGCTCTGAGCAGGAGCCTAATCGGGGCACCCAAGGCCAAGATACCATGAGCCGGTGCGAGGACACACGGTACACCGTGCGCTTCTGTAAGCCACACGATGGATGTCACTATTGGCAGCTTGCCTTCTTTGTCTTTGAAGTAATATACAGGTTACTGACCAGAGCAGAGACACACACACACACACACACACAGAGGGAGAGAGAGAGAGAGAGAGAGAGAGAGAGAGAGAGAGAGAGAGAGAGAGAGATGGAGAGAAGCTGAGCAGAGGCTAGAGCGCGCGCAGATATGGTTACCATGTTAAGCAGCCAGTGTGCTGGGCAGGGGAGACAGGAGAGGCTGCTGAGCTGAGAGCTCAGGTACCCCTAGGATGTGAGGCGGTGAGTCTGCTCAGAGAAGGGCTGTGGGTACAGAGACCGATGCTACCCTGTGGGAAAGGCATGCATTCATCCGCGGTGTCCAGCGGCCAGCCTGTATGGACTTTGCTGTGAAGGACTGTCTTGTCTGATGGCTCTGTGGCCACTGGCTGCTGCAATGAAGACTCATTCTTGTACACCCACAACTTCTCATGGCTTCTCCGTCTGCCTCACCGCCGAGAACTGACCGAGTGTCCCTGACACTTGGCGCCAGTTAGTACAGTGGGCAGGGTTCATGATGGGACCAGCCTGTGTGGTTGGAAAGGATTTAGAGGATTATATGGATTCAGAACAACTCAGAGCAGCAGTGCTGAGGAGGGCTCCTACTGGCCGACAGTAGGTCATTTAACCCAACTCAGCCTCACTTTCCTCACGTCTCAGTAGGGATGCTTGGGACTTCTCTGGTTTAGCATAACTGTCCTGGGAAACACCTTCGTCCCAGACGAACCGAGATGGTTGGCTCTCTCCATGTATGAGTTGCGGGCAACTACTTGGGGGTTGCTGTGAGGATGAACCATTGTTCTGTAAAATGCTTAGCAAGTAGCATTAGGACCCAGTAAATGATAGCTATTGTTATTGGTAGGTGTGGTATAAGGGAGACTTTTTTGTTCTGTCACATGGGGTCAGCCCACACAGTGCCTGGCACACAGTAGGCATGCAATAAATATTCATAAAAGAAATGCTCATCTGAGCCACAGATTTCATTATCCAAATTGGAGATCCTCTCCTTTCCTAATTACAAGGGCATGCTTTCAAGCCGTTTAATGACATCTTGTTTTGTAGCCTGCTTAATAAATCTTCGCTGCCAAAGGCAAGTTTCCCGTGCTGGCCAATCATCTAAATATTTAACTGATTTTTTTCTCCCCAAGGCTTCATACAGACTCTTGGCATTGTGTAGTTGATAAGGAGGGAGAGGGGGGCAGAGAAAGAGAGAGAGAGAGAGAGAGAGAGAGAGAGAGAGAGAGAGAGAGAGAGAAGGAATCAGGCACTCCAAATCTATAAATGTTAGCTCTCTTTCTGCTGTGGCTGATCTGACTGGATGGCTAATTCCAGAGTCCTCACCACCCCCATCACTCCCACCGCTTCTTTGCTCTTGCTTTCTCTACTGTAGAGGCTGGAAGAGCTCATTTTCTCAGCCTCACTGTCCTCTGTGTGGCTCAGGACACATTCTGGCAAATGAGACGCTCATGGCGTTCTCCCAAGCAGGAGGGGCAGGCCAAGGAAGGGCTTGCTTTTCTGGCAAGAAGAGCTGATGAGGTCACTGGTGCTCCTCCCAGGCTTCTTGGTTTGCCTGCAGTTGTGATGCTCGCAGAGCAAGAGTGACCTTAGGACTGTGGGGACAATCCCAAGGGGAAGGCCACAAGGACCAGAGATCCTAAAATGGTTGAGCATCAGAACGCCTGGGGCAGCTCCTGCTGTTGAAGACACAGGAGGGCTGGGTCCTGTGTTACCTGCAGCCAAACACATTTTTTCCAGTGTACACACATGGTGCCTAGGGAGGGGCCAGACCCTGAGACGAAAAGTGCTCAAGGTGAGCTCTTCAAGGCAACCTTTCGAGGCCGACTTAGCACGGAGCAGAAGATCTGGCCGCAGGAGCCTGGAAGGTCAGGAGTGCCTGAAACCTGTCAGTCTCTTCTGTTCGGGGCAGCTCAGGGAACGCCGGGCAGGCACTGCTCTGCCCAGCAAGCTCCATGACCACCGTCCCAGCAGACAAGGAAAAGTGATTGCAAACTAGAAGTGACCGCAGCCTCCTGTGAGGGCAGCAGCATCCGCACAGCTCCCTCCGCTCCCTTTTCTAACGGAGACTGACAGGGAGCAGCAGAGAGTAAGGTCCTGGAGGTGGCATCTGCATTTCAAAAAGCCCATTAACAGATCTTTGCTGTGGAAAATCAGCTGAGGCCCGAGTTTAGGTTTGGGGCAAGGAATTACGTAGGTCTGCAAAATGAAGAGGGAGGGTTTTTTTTGTTACGTTTTTCCATGCAGAGAGATGGTGAGGAGGAGAAATAGCATGAAGAGGGAGGGTTTTTTTGTTACGTTTTTTCATGCAGAGAGATGGTGAGGAGGAGAAACAGCATGGTAAGTCTAGAGGGATTTGTCAGTTATAAAGTACATAGGCTACACATAGTATAATATTATAAATTATATTTATTATGATATATACACAAGATATATATTTAATTATAGGGAACTCTAAAACTGTTAAATGTTCTGCTCCAATCGCCTCCACTTTGTGTGAAACCTTATATGTGTTTGAGCTGCAAACACGTAGAAGCTGGAGTGGTTAAGCATTGAAGAGAAAGGGCTATGGGCACCTTAGAGCAACTCTGAGGCAATGATAAAGGACTCACCACAGAGGAAAGAGGGGGAGAAAGGAATTCTGCAGAAGCAAACAATGATAGCAAACATTTATTGAGCATCTACTTCATTCGAGCCCATTGGAAGCTTATTTAATCCCCACAATAATCCTATGCACTAGGTCCTATTATTTCCCTCTATTTCAAAGATCGAGAAACTGAGCAACAAGGAGGTTACTTATCTCGTGTAAGATCACACAATAGTTAATTCTAGGCGGTTTGATCCTAGAAGCTATGTTCTTAATCATGACCCCAGATTGCCTCCCTGTCAAAGCCAGGAGTGACTAAGAAAAGTAAAGTTTCCAGGAAACGCAGAAAAATTTGAAGAGGGCTCTGAGTTTTAAGATGGTAAGGGAGATTGAACGTATCTCAAACGACTGGAAAAATTTCAGTCTCTCGCACACGTTATGTAATAGCTGTCTGAGGTATGACTCAATCTTCATAGCAGACGAGCTCGTCTCAGTATTTGTTTAAACCATTTTCCAGTTTCCCTGTTGAAGAGAGAATCACACAATAGCTTCCAATGTGGCCTGAAATCAAATGAAGGCTTTTTTTTTAAATTAAAAAGTGGTGTTTTAAAGGACATATTTGTCTACTAGAAAAAGGGCTCCTCTAATTAAGCTATTAAGGCTCAACAAGACAGACCTCATCACTGCTTAAAGGTCATTTAAAATGCAAAGAGAATGCAGAACTCAGCTGGGGTGGAAATCAGTCCATCTCTGTGGGTGTCTAAAGTTTCACATTTCCTTAAGCTGCACATGCGGTTTTCAAGTCTCTACGTATTTGGGCTGTTGCCTGTGTTGCGGAAAGAGAAGGAAAATGTTTGCTGTGCTTCCGCTAATCAAAACGCAGGCCCAGGAGTGTCTTTTCATTGCCTCGTGCCACCTCTATGCCCACATGAGGAAGCCTGTGCCTGAACGATGTGCAGCTTCTTTCGGGTTGTTTTGGGGTTGGAGGGGCCAGGATAGTTTTTACAATTTTCTGTTGCATTTTTTGTGCATAGACTTTCACAATAGCTCCAAGCAGGGACCT
>PVJC01009482.1:0-45813 GCA_004026665.1 Murina feae | reverse complement strand
GTCCCGCGTAATTGCTGTAAGCAACGCTGAGAGAAACCCGCTCTGGATTTCCTCCAGGTGCCAGTCAGTCCCCCTTCTCTGGGTGTCTGTGGGACCTCAGAAACTCGCCTGGAACTGGAGTTCAGAGCCGCTGGGAGCTTGTGGCTCTCTCCGTTTTGGAAAAGAACCGCGACCTCCGGTACCAGCCCTTCCCCGAGCCTGTGCGCGCGCCTCCACACCTCTGTACTTTGCTTCCGCCACTCCTCTGAGTCTCAGACTCTTCTCTAGTTGTAGGATTTTCACTCAGCCAGCCGTTCTGTGGGTGCGAGTGGTGTCCGTGTGTTCTTTTCGTGGTTTTTCTGAAATAGTTGTTCACAGCTGCATATACGGTGTCTAGCCTATGCCGCCATCTTGTTTCTCCCCCGTAAGTGTTATTTTAATGTGCTTTTATGTGTGTGCCTGTTTTGCCTTATAAACTATTTCTTCCCGGTAAGGACATGTATGTTCACGACATGTACCTAGCACAATGTGTGACACATGGTATTTGTAAAATGCTTGTTATGTCTTTGTTGAATCTCAGTGAATAAAACAACTTTGAAAAGACCTCATTTGGGAGAAGTAACAATAAAATAAATATATCAAAATGTAAATTTCTTCTTTCATTGTTACCATCTTCTTTCTTTCTCTTCTGTCATCTCTACTGTCACTTCTGAACATGTTGAAAACGTTCACTTGCATGCTCCTCTTTTCTTCCCTTCTGAAGTAGAAGCCAAAGCTTCTCCTTTCCCTTACTGGCATCATCAATTTCTCCCTCCCTTTATATTTTCTCTCTCTATCTTTTTCAGCTTTAGGACAGTATTTTCATTTCTGTAGTTATCATTTAATCCTTTTCCCTGCTTGAGAAAGTTCAATTTGTTGATTGTGTTATTTAAAACAAATTCTTCTATTTCCTTTCTCCTAACCTTCAAATGCTTTGCAGTTTCACTTTCATTATTACATTCTACAATTGCCCTCCTAAGACCACACAGCGTATTCCTTCTGACAAATTCACAGCCCTCCTTTCCAGCCTCACTTCTCTGACCTTTTCTACTGCATTTTACTTCTTCAACCTTCCTTTCTGCTTGTTACTTATTTTTCACTTATCTTTGGTGACATCATAATTTTTTGCTTCTCATACATTTCAAAATGTAAGTGTCTCTTGTTCAGCTTCTACCTACCCTCTTTCCCATTAACAGCTATTGCTTCAGGTTCAACTGTACTTTCTCCTATTTGGTGAGGTGATGGACCCTCACTTCACCAAACACACACACACACACACACACACAAACAAACAAACAAAACCGGTGTGGGCTTTGTTATGACCAATACACAGATAGATAATATTCAAATCTCCTTTGTCTCTAAGAATGTTTACTATTCTGATCAATATGTCACGTCTTAAAAATATTACTAGCATGTAAAACCTAACAAGTTAAAATAATTTATTTATTGAAAAGGCACAATTAGAGGCTCCCCAAAGATGAGAAACAAGAAAAGCTTCTTTGCATTAAATACCATAATGTGAGTACTAAGTGTACATGTCTGCAGAACTGCATACAACTGAACAGCTTTCTGGAGGCCACTGTGCAGGTATGAGGAGAAGATATAAGGGGAAGTCTGAATGTGCTGATCTTCCTTTCCTTCCCCAAAATGCCCTTCAGCACAGAAGAATGTATACTTCTACTTATGTGGAATTCAAGAACAGGTAAAACAATCTATGGTGATTCTAGCTAGAACAGTGGGAATACTGACTGGCAAGGGCTACAGCTTCCTGAGATGCTGGATGTGTTTTATGTCTTGATCTAGGTGATGGTCGCATTGGTGCATGTATACAAGAGTATAAAGAGTCATCAAGCTATATACTGAAGGTATGAGTGCTGTACTGTATGTAATACCTCAATTTTAAAATAATTAAAACATTTTAAAGTTTCTGCACATAATATTCACTGATGTGGTTGAACAAATAAATATGACACCAGTTAATGAGGACAGAAAGAAGTGTTGATCAAAAATACTATATAGTGAAAAGGAGATTTTTGTAGGACCAGATCTTCAATTACATAATATTTTCCCATCAGAGATGTGACAGAGAACTAATAGGATTCAGTTAGATGAAGTCAATTTGGTGAATTAAAAAAAGTTTGAGTATAGGGCTTTGAATACAGACTATCCTTTTATAGTAAGATCCCACTTAACATTGTGCATAGGTTCTTGGAAACTGTGACTTTAAGTGAAATGAGTATAAAAAAACCAATTTATCATAGGCTAATTGATATAAGCAAGATTTAAATTCCCACAACATATTTCTGATCACAAAAACATCACCAAAGTTCTAAATAAAACCTCCCAAAACACTTCTAATATTAAATATTAAAGTAAATGTGAGCTATACATACATTTCAGAAAAAAATTAATAAAAACAAGTAAGATCATTATTTTCCAAACCACTTATTCCAGTTCAGGGTCATAGGTGGTCAGAGCCCATCGCAGCAGTTCAAGACACAAAGTGGGAACCCACTGTGGACAGGATGCCCTTCCATTGCGGGGGACACTCACACCCACACTCCCTCAAATGGGACAATTTAGACACAATTCAGGAAAAGTGCAAACCTTTGGGCTGTGAGAGGAAACCAGAGGACCCAGAGGAAACCCATGCAGATGTTGGGGAGAACATGCAAACTCCACACAGATAGTGGTTTAGTTGAGAATCATTTTTTTTCCTCTCATCAACATTACAATGAAAGGACATTGAACAGTGTTATTTCTGGACCTACTTTATAAAAATCATATTGCTTTAAATCTATTTATGGGAACTTAACACCTATAACTTCATATGAATATACCCTTGGACACTGGGATTATGAGTTGGTGACAAGTCAGAATTTTTCTGGGAATATATCCTTAAGGAGAGAGTAATAAGCTGCTCATCAATGTTGATTTATAGGTCTAGTTTAATAGGGCAAGAAAATATACCAAATATGGAGAAACCTCTGAAGAGAAAGGGCAAGAAAAAGTAAAGTTTACAAAAATGTCAGGAGAATAATATGATTTGCAGCCCAATTATTGGAATAATCTAGGAGGATCGGACTTGACTGTTAATGCCAGTGAAAAGTCATAGCTAAGGTGTTAGGTGGCTGGGCTATTATCAGGGGGCTCTGGGATGAATCTTCTTTCAAGCTCATTCAGATGGTTGGTGGAATTCACTTACTTTCAGTTGCAGAACTGGAGTTCTCTTTTCCTTGCAGAATCCCAGTCAAGGGCTAGTCTTTGCTTCTACAGGCTATCTTCATTCCTTTCATGCTTTTCCAGGAGCCCTTGACCCCTTTTAGCAAAGGTGAGTCAAATCCTCCTCACAGATGGAATCTTTCTGACTTCCGCTTCTGCTATATATCATTTGTCTTTTTCTGCTCTTGCTGGAGAAACTTCCAAGAGCTTTCAAGGACTCCTATGATGGATTTGGCCCACCTGGATGATGTAGGATACTCACCCTATCTTAAGGTTCTTTACCTTCATTACATACGTGAAGCCCTTTATTCTTGTAAAGTAACATATTTGTAGGTCTCAGGAATTAGGGCATAGGTATCTTTAGGAAACCATTATTTGGTATACCATAGAGACATACTCTTAAACCCGTGTGAGAAAGCTTGAGAGCCACTGATATTTTTTAAAAATATATTTCTATTGATTTTAGAAAGATAGGGAGAGGGAGAGATAGAAACATTAATGATGAGAGAGAATCACTGATAGGCTGCCTCCTGCATGCCCCCTACTGGGGATCAAGCCTGCAACCCAAGAATGTGCCCTTGACTAGAATTGAACCCAGGACCCTTCAGTATGCAGGCCAATGCACTATCCACTGAGCCAAACCAGCGAGGGCGAGAGCCACTGATATTTTAATCTTAATGATGAGAGAAGTCAGGACACAGAGAGTGAACTCACATGCTAGAGTTGATATAAGAATTAATGACAGTTCTGCAATTAGAACCTTGTGATCCTGAATTCCAGGACAATGATCTTTTCTGCCAAAGCAAGCTGTCATTCAATTTAATAACATTTATAGTCTCTGTAGCAATTGCATTTAGAGTTTGTACCAATGACAAATGGAGAATCAAAAAGTCAGCAAAATAGTTGCTGTAAAATATTCTTAGGGAGAGAGTAACAAGATGCTCATCAATGTTGACTTATAGGTCTGGGTAAATATTCAAATACTTATATTCAATTGTTTAATGTCTATATAGGCTATTTAATTAAAAATTTATCACTTGTTCCTCCATATTTTTGATCTTGTTTCTGATCCAATCAGAACCTGGTAAAGTGAGCCACACTCTCAGAAAGAGAGCCCTAATTAGTATTATACAAAGAGAAATGTCGAATGTAAAGCCACTGTGATTTGCTGAAAGTTCAATGTTGATGCTTAGTATAACTGTGCTAAAAAGAACTCTTAGCACTTATTTATATTATCTTATAAATGCTGCTGTACAGCTGTGGAATGCAACCTCAAACCTCACAGTGTAGCTGTACACTTAGGTGAAACTATAAAACTTTATACTGTACGTCAAATTAACCTTGCACCACTGTGCTCAAGTGAAGCATGCTTTGAATTTTTCAATAATTCTTCAGCTCATGGAGGGAAACCAGGTCACTACAAGGACTTATTCAGAGACAGGGAGATGTTCAATTTCTGAAGGAAACAAACTTGCCTCAGAAGGGCTCTAACAAAATACAGAAAAGCTCATCCTGTAGTTTTTCTTGTTTTCCCCTCTTTCCTTAGACTTTCTTCTTTTCTCTTGTTTGTACCTTGCTTCTGCTCTGCTTGCTTCTTAACTCTTTTTCCTAAAACCCTTGGTTTCTCTCCCTAATTCTTATTATGAAATCAATGATGATAATAATTAACTAGAAAGTATGTAGGGCATGTATTTAAGCCTACCTCTGGCAGAGACTGTGATCACCGCATATTCCACCTTTTATCTTACTTCCCTGTTTGTTGTTTTTCATTTAGGTTGGGGCTATAAGATTAATCTAACCAATGGGCCATGAGTAAGTGTGTAATGGGTCACTTCCAGGTCAAGGCAGTTAGGAGCCAAGATGCCTCTTCCATCTCCTCCTGTATTGTGGTGACCCCAATGCCCACGAGTTCTAGATGCTGAAGCTACAAGATGGAAGAGAGTTGTGCAGCCTGTATTGGATTTTAACTGGAAAAAAAACAAAAATAAAGCATTTTGTATATTAAGCCTGAGACTTTGGATTTAGTCTAACCTATCATGGTCAATTCAGAGATTGGTAGCAGAAATGGGGGAGTGCATTGTTTGAGAGATAGACAGTAAGAAAACAGATATGGGTGGCTGCCAGAAAAAAGGGGGGGATCCTTGTTCTACAGTGATAAATTATTTGAGAAAACTGTCATCAGAAGTATTGTAAAATGACTATGCTAGTGTGCTCCAAGCTGGCAACTCTAGGTTAAGGTATTAAAAAACATCTATAGTGCATCTCAGACTGTGCATGGTAAGTTAGTATAAGAATGAGATTAGGTCATAAATTTTGTCTGTGTTTGTAGCAGGAATGACAAGAAATACAGAGTTTAGAATATGGGTTTAGCAGGGTTGGAAATTGTTAGTACTAACAAAGGCCTTGAGGATCAAATGTCCACTAAAAGTCACCGGGTAGATTAAATGACTAGGGTCAAAAAATCAAAATAACTTTGAGCCTTCCCATCTATAATAATAAAAGCATAATATGCTAATTACACTGGACAGCCAAACGACCTTCCAGACATCATTCCAGACGAAGCCATGGTGGCAGGGGCCGAGGCAGAGGCGGTTAGGAGCAATCAGCCAGGCAGGCAGAGGTGATTAGGGGCAATCAGGAAGGCAGATGAGTGGTTAGGGGTGATCAGGCAGGCAGGCAGAGTAGTTAGGGTGGATCAGGCAGGCAGGTGAGTGATTAGGAGGGATCAGGCAGGCAGGCCAGTGGTTAAGAGGCAGGGGTCCTGGATTGCAAGAGGGTGCTGGCTGGACTGAAAGGAACACCCCATGCACAAATTTCATGCACTGGGCTTCTAATTTAGTTATAAAAGCCTTTAAATAGCTGTCATTGTTTTAGAAAGAGGATGTATTAGTTTTCTGCTGCTATGTAACAAATTATCACAAATTTATTTGCTAAAAACAACATTCAGAATTGTATGATATGTAAAGTCTATCTTAGTAAAGCTGTTGAAGAACCAAAATATCCATTTATTTGTCTCATATTTTCCATAGGTCAGGAATCTGGATATGGCTTAGCTGGGTCCTTTGCTTAGTGTCTCACAAAACTGCAATCGAGATGTCAGCTGGGGCTTGATCTCATCTGGTGCTGGAGTTCTCTTTCAAGCTCACACAGTATTGGTAGAATTCACTTCCTTGCATCCATAGAACTCATGGAAATTTACTTCTTCTGGGCAAGCAAGAGAGGCAGTCTCTGCTGCTTTAAGCGTCTGACTTGTTGACTTGCTTTTAAAGACTCAACTAATTAGGTCAGGCTCACCCAAGATAATCTATTGTTTATTAACTCAAAGTCAATTTATTAGGGACTATAATTGCATCTATAAAATTCCTTTACCACATAACTTAATTTTAGAAGTTAGACCCCACACATTCAGATTTCTCACTCACACTAAGGGGAAGATATTATCCAGGATATGGACAGCAGGGATAGTAATTTTGGGGACCATCTCACAATTCTGTTTACCTCAGAGATAGAGAAAAATGGGAGGGAGAGAGAGAAAATGGAAGCTGAAGAGATTACAAAGTTAGGAAATAAAGTACACCTGAGAGTGATATCATGAAAGTTTTAGTGTGAAAGCTGGCAGGCACATATTACTGGATCAAAAAGATTACACGTATAGTAAGTTTTTAAGGGACATGAATTGCCCATAAAATCTTTACCTCAGGTTTAAAAGCCTTTGGACTGTTTTACATTTAAAACAACCTTTGGGCCCATATCTTCCAGAAGCCAGAGATAGGCTGGAAAACTGCTACTGAGGAGGGCCTCTTCCCTTATGACTATCAAATATATAGACAAAAAAGATGATTTTTTTAAAAAGGAAAAACCTTCTGCAGGTGGCCATGGGAGCCACAAAGAACAATGGGTAAGGAATTTTCTTCCAGAGTAGAATGAGGGTCTAACCAAAGAAACTTCCCCCTCACCTTCTTTAGACTAGTGTGCTATGTGCTTCCCATTTGCTATGGGCTGAATTGTGTAGTCCACCAAATGCATATAGTAGTATTGAAAGCACTAACCCCCAGAACTTCAGAAGGTGACTGGATTTGGACACAGGAACTTTAAAGAGGTAATTAATTTAGAACAAGGCTGCTAGTGTGGGCCCTTATCCAATCCTTAAAGAGGAGGAAATCTGGACACAAACAACAGAGGTACAGACACATAGCGTAAAAGCCAGGTAAGGACAGCAAGAAGGTGATGAATATAAGCCAAGGAAAGAGGCCTCAGAAGAAACCAAATTGCTGACACCTTGATCATGAACTAGTCTCCAGAACCGTGAGAAAATTAATTTCTCTGCTTTAAATCTCCTAGTATGAAGCATTTTGTTATGGTAGCCCTAGAAAAATAAAATACTATTCTTCCGTTTTTAATTATTTACTAGAGGCCTGGTGCACAAAATTTTGTGCACTGGGGGGGGGGGGGGCGCGTGTCCCTCAGCCTGGCCTGTGCCCTCTTGTAGTCTCGGACTCCTTGAGGAATGTCCACCTGCTGGCATGCCTGGCCAGCCTGGATGAGGGGCTGAGGGCCGTTTCAAGCTGCCCACAGCCATTCAGGGTTTAGGTCCCTACTGGGGTGCCTGGCTGGAAGCAGGTATCTGGGATTTATTTAACTTCTATAACTGAAACTTCGTTGCCTTGGTCCCCTGCTCGAAACCTGGGTTGCTCCTGGCAACCAAAGGTCCCAGCCCTGCAGGTATCTGGGGTTTGTTTATCTTCTATAATTAAAACTTTGTAGCCTTGAGTAGAGCTCAGGGCCTGCAGGGCCCTGGCTTCCTCCATTGCCTGAAACTCCAGTTCCATGGCCACTGCCATTTAGTTGAGTTAATTTGCATATCTTCCTGATTGGCTTGTGGGTGTGGGTCAATTTGCATTATCACTCTTTTATTAGATTAGATTTGTCTTGTCACTGTTCCTGCTCTCCTGTGTGGTGGTGGGATAGTGGGCCAAAGCCTTAGATGATGAAAGTGCTTTGACTTTGTTTTTCCTTTTAGTACACAGGCCTCTAGAGAAAGAGAAACTACATCTGGACAAGACGGAGAATCCTGGACGTTAAGTTGGATGGAATGACTTCATGCGACTTCGTAACATCTCCCTTGGCGAAGCACAGAATGGATTCCGTGAGTAGGAAGAAGGAGGAAATGGATACTGAGTGATAAGAAGTGTGGAATACAACCACAAAATCCACCAGTTTCCCATGTGCTCCTACCTTTCCTAGCTGAAAATGCTTTGCTCCGAGAGGTCTTTTTATTGTTCTCAAATATTTGTCCTCTCTTTCCCTGTGAGTGCAGACATTTCTGCCCATTGCTGTGAGGCTTGGAGCGCTCCCTTCCAGAGGCCTATGCAACCCTGCCCATGCCACTAGCTGTAAACGAAGAAGTCTAAGTAGAAATGATGGTGTCAATTTTTAGCAGAAGCTTAAAGAGCCGTTTATTGTTTCCATTCATTGATTTGAATCCACGATGAGGACTAGGATAAAGGAGAGAGATTTCAAGTAGGGTGAATAAGATGAGCAGAATTTGAAATATTGTACTCGGCATACGTTATATAGGTACTATGAGAGAGAGAGAAAGAGATAAATGAGAGAGATAAATGATGAGAATCACTGATTGGCTGCCTCCTGTCTGCCTCCCACTGGGGATCAAGCCTGAAACTTGCATGTGCCTCGACCAGGAATGGAACTGTGATCTTCTGAGTTCACAGATTGATGTTCAACCATTGAACCTTGGTGGCTGGGCTGAATGGGAAATCTTGAAGCAGGAAATATGAGGAGGCACAGGCATACTTATAATCTTGGTTTGTTTACAATCCAGGATATAAAGAGTATCCAATAGAAATTACAGTCAATTTCATACAATATTTTTTTCAAATTAGAAATTATGAGTATTTTATTGCTTTACTTGATATGTCTTGGTTTTCAAATTTGATACATGAATTGGTTGAATCCATGTTATACTATGAAGAATAAATACTGATCGAGCATTTCCAGAAGATTTCTGCTGTCACTTCTTACTTGGGTAACCTTGAGCAAGTTACTGAATTTTTGCTAAACCTGTTTTCTCATGTGTTGTTAACTGGTGTAATTAACAGAGCCCCAGTCACAAATAAATTTGGAAATGAAAAACACTTAGCATAGTGCCTAGTATGTGATAGGCATTGTTACCCCTCTTCTCCTTTTCTTATACCTCCTCCTTCATCTTTGGAAAAAAAAAAAACAGGGAAGAGGTTGCTGGAAACTGATTGTTTTGATGCTGGAAACTGATTGTTTTTAACCAACCTTGGTTGCTCTGAAAGGTCAGAGCTATGCACTCATTGTTTAAGTTGAAACATTGTTAATTACAGCAAATCCCCACCTGTTAATTACATGTAAAATTCTTGCTTGGAATTTCCTGCCTATGGATATGGTTGTTTTCTCAGAGACTCAATAAAAGGCTGGTGAGACCCAGGCATCAGTGGGCAGTCTACCCTCCTAGAGGAAGGCTCCACGCCTGGTCCCCCAGTTTCCAAATTGATTCTCTTCTAGTCTCTCTCTCTTCATTTTGTGTGTGGCCTCCTTCAGAACTCAAACCCTGAACAGGAACCCTGAACCGTGCTGGATGTGTAAGGGGCTCCCACAAGGGTGACTTCTTTGCTGTTTTATTTATTCACTGAATGCATGAAGTAATGAATTCGTATTTCCCCTTTCTTTTTCAAATACTTTTCTATACAAATACCCCTAAGAACTTTCACGAGTTTCTTTGTTCATTTATTCTTTGTCCACACCTAGCTGAAGTGCTGTACTTAATTATATGATACCCACCACTCCCAAACACATACACAAAAGTAATCACGGTTTATCCAGTGTTAAAAACTGGGATAAAGGATATATAATGTTGATTAGGAAAGAAAAAAAAACCCCTGGAATTAGTGATCCTACAAATGGCTGTAGCTATAAACATCTCCACAAGATGGATGTCATTAGAAGGAAGATGAGGATGTTGACATAATTAATGGCTAACATTATCTGTTACCTTTATATAGATGTGGGTTTTGTTTAAAACTGTAATCGTTTCTTTCTTTTTTTTTTTAACTTAGAGCAGGTGCCAGCAAACCCATAGGCCACAAGTTAAATCTGGCCCACTGCCTGTTTTGTAAATAAAATTTTATTGAACATAGCCACCCCATTTCATTTCCATATTGTCTATGGCTGCTTTTTGCTACAATGGTAGAGTGGAACTATTGCAACAACGCCATATGGCCCACAAAGTCTGAAATGTTTACTCTCTATCCTTTACGGAAAGAGTTTGCTATAGGAGATCAGTGTTCCTTTCACCTCTAGTACAAACTATGCCTAGCCCTTTTCTCTTGGTCAATAAACTGTCTGGGGAGAGAAAAGACCCCACAGCTTTCTTTCCTTTCCTTTCGTTGTCTGGTGACCTCAGGCTCATCATGCCTTTGACCTTTAAGTAGCCAGGTTCTCAATCATGGTATTACATACTACACCTTGCCACATTTAATAAATGAAAATGTATCTGTGGGAAAGTTTGTCCTGAAGGAAAGGCCAGAAGTTCTGTGATTATTGGATAATTATGTCACACTTCTAAGGGCTTGTTCTAGAACCCCAAGAGAGAAACAAGATTCTCCCTTTGTTGATTCTGAAACAAGCCTTCTCGCTCCTACATCTAAAATCTGCACTCAGGCCCAAAGTAGCTCAGCTGGTTAGAATGTTGTTCTGACACACCACGGTTGCAGGTTCAATTCCCGGTCAGGGCATATATAAGAATCAACAAATGAATGCATAATTAAGTGGAATGACAAATCCATGTTTCTCTTTCTCTTCCTTCTTATCTCTCTAAAATCAGAAAAACATAAAATAAAGTAAAATTTGTACTCATTACCATAAACTTTCCTAATGCAGTTGGCTGGTATAAAGATTGACAAATAGAGTATGCTATCTGCCATAAAGTTGGAAAGTAATGCAGTCTTATTAGATAGTCTTGCTTAAAATTTTGCTTCCTAGACCTGTGCCCAGTGGTGTCATCTGCTGGACTGATCATGTCTGTACCCCTCTTGGAGATTTAATGATAAAAAAATAGGTCAGGAAGACGTATTCAAGCATTCAGTTTGATAGCTTCAGAATGACTAGCTACTAGATGAGTGGAATTATAAAAATGGATTTGGGGCTTGCTTCGGTTTATCAAAAAGCTGTGAACTGTCCTTGAAACACTGTGGATTTTAATTGCTTATGATGGCTATTTAAAATGAATTTGATATTTTCTCTTTTTCATGCAATAACAAAAATATATATGGGGTAAAGCTACCAAACTGTCAGAAGTGCAGCATTCCACTTTATGAACCCTGAAGTAATGGCTCTGCGAGAGGCACATGTTACTGACTGTGAAGATATTCTGTGTCGGTTGACTATGAACTGAAGTATCATTTTCCCTCTCATCCTGGCACCTGGATAATATTAAATTTGGACCTTTGATTTGATTGATACATCTCAGCAGCAGGACATTTAGTCATTTATGTCATAAAGCCAAAATGAAATATTTTATAACACTGAACACGGCCCTGCAAGGTACAGTACTTAAAAGCAAATGAAGTTAGCATCAATTTTACAGTTATTTAAAAAATACACATACAGGCACACACATGCACACAAACACATAAACCCGCCTTAGATTGACCCCCCCCTTTTGTTTATGTAAAAACATAAAATTTACCTAAAGAAGCTGAGGTGGCAGCTTTAAATGCAACGAACAGGGACTTACTTACACATGCAAAACAGGCACTCACAGGTGCAAGAAAGGTAATTGCTGGTGCAAAATATGCCATTACCTGTTTTACATGCACAACTGCCTGATTTGTAAGGGCAACTAGCTGATTTTGCCTTCTTCTGCATACTTTTTATGCACAGATTAGTTGCATTAGAAAATCTGGCACCAATATTTCTCTGTTCTTGGACCTAAAGTATTTTAGGTATAAAAGACAATAGAAGCCTTACAGTGACTCAGTAAAATGCATTTGTTACCTATTTTTATTTGCCAAAAGTAAAAGACAGAAAGGTTCTTCTAGAATATATTTCCCTCCTAATAACAAGATTTTGTGTTTTTTTCTCAAGTGCAATGTATTTCATTAGTGCTTTAAAATCTGCTGAAACCAAGCAGCAACTTGCTTGCCTATTAGTTTAACTGAAGGCCTATCACAGCAGTGCATTATGCATTGTCTTGGGAACAATTAAGACATGCCATCCCCACAAAGCAGTTTTTAAGTGGGCAAAACATATTTAATGGGAGCATTTGGGGCACCCAGAATGAAAATACAATGAAAATTATAAGGAATATGTACTTACCCTAACACGAAACAGGCTCCTTATAATTCCCATGTACACTCTTGGGGATATGGTATCCTGTGTGTACATTCTAAGTGTTGTTAATGGAATGTTTATCATCTATGGCAGCTTATGCCGTAGAATGTAATCTGTGGCCTGCTAAAGGGCACTGTTAACAACAGCAGCATGCAAATTTAATGTGCACATAAT
Organism: Murina feae; assembly: GCA_004026665.1. Taxonomy (NCBI): domain Eukaryota; kingdom Metazoa; phylum Chordata; class Mammalia; order Chiroptera; family Vespertilionidae; genus Murina; species Murina feae. Next base: position 33,021 of record PVJC01009482.1, on the reverse strand, counting down.
TATTGATCTCTTTAATAAAAAGCTTATGAATAATATTCATATTTAGGGAATCAGGCATCAACAGCTTAGCAACTGATGGATTTAGACAGGTCAGACAATGTCAGTCTAACGGCATGTAATCGATGTAGACAAATGTGTCAGAAAGGTGGTTTGAGAAATATCTTTATAATGTATAAAAAAGACCAGATTCAGTATTCCTTTTCCTTTCTCAATAGGATACACATATGTTTCTAAAGCAAGAGTGTTTTTTTTATTAATTCCCTTACAATTCTCTTACTAATAGGTCAAATTAAAGCACAAGTGTGTCCAGCTCAGCCGTCCTGCACCCCATATCATATGATATGTTTAAAAAAAAAGTCATAATCAGTGCAAAAGTTATGTCACTCTTTATATGTTTTTCAACATTGATTTCTTTTGCATTTTATTTTATTTTTTAAAAATCTTTATTGTTGTAAGTATTACATATATCTCCTTTATGTCCCATTGACCACTTCTAGCCCACCCAGGTCCCCTGGGCCCCACCCCAGGCCCTCAGCATCCTATTGTCTGTGTCCATGGGTTATGCATATATACATACAGATTCTTTGGTTGTTCTCTTCCCACCACCCGCCCTCCCCCACCTTCCCTCTTAGACCCAGAGACATAGAAGCATAGAACAGACTGTATAATCACAACACTGAAATTTGAGACCACACTCTATTTAAGGTCACAACTCCATTAAATACAATTACCTGATTTTTTAGTGAGGACATACCTTTTATGACTGACAGGATTAACCATAGCTTTGTAGCATTTCAATGAACAGCTTTCTTACAATGGAGTTTAAAGTTGCTCTAGTTAACTGAAGTTTTGTATTATATCTGAATTTCTACCTTAAGAATCATTATTATAGGGAATCAGAATCAGTACTTGGTTTCAGGAGGCATTTAGATCCAGATGGCATGGTTATGTTTCTTTCTAAGATCTATACAATAAATTATATGAAATGTTACCAATGACTTTCTTGCTTGTAATTTTTATTTAGTTTTTTTAAAAGCAGGTCACTGAGGAGGTCCAGGATACAAATTTAATTTCTGTGTGAAATAGTTTAGTTAGCTTTATTCTGTCTTATTGTCCACTGTGAAATAATTTGGCCTATTTTTTTAGTCCTGGTAACCATCAGAGATACTTAGTAATGTTCTTTCTAAGGAAATATCATATGAATGAAAGTATATAAAGCAACATAGGAAGGAAGGGAAGGGAAGCAGAAAGACTGTGGAAAGTTTTGGAAAATATTTTTCCCCATTTTGTATGAGAATATTTTTCAGTGTTGACAGTAATCTTCTAAACGGATTATGTTTCTGAAAGTAAAAGATATCCAAATGTAGTGTAAGATTTCTATTTTGAGAATAACTAGTATTTCAAAACTAAAGAAAGGTAATTTCAACATTTTGCTGCCAAGTATAAAGAATGCAATGGGCATCTTCACTGATTAACCAGCCTGCACAACAAAAAAGTTATCTATGGCCAATAAAAAAGTAAGCTATTTCTTGATAATTTAAATAGACTATTCTGACCTTTACAAGGTATGTTCATGGAATTAAGTATTACGGAGTTACCCAATTTTAAACATGTGAGAACAAAAAAATATGCCATCACATTAGATAGTCAATGAAGGACAAAATAAAATCCAATATCAGTGTAACTGATACACTTTTTTTTTGCTAAGATATGCATTTACTTTCATATAATATTATTATTTTTCAATGAAGGCATCTCTTTGTATATATAAATGAATATTATTTAATTTTTACAGTACAATATAACTCTCTGAGAAAAAAATTTACAAACCAAAGACAATATTCTTTGTGGAGCTATGTGCCCTCATTTTTTATTTGGAATACATGAACATTATATATACATCTGATATGGAAAAATATATATATATACACACACACACACATACACACACTGATATGGAAAGTAATGAGTCTGTTTCATTATATGAAAGTGCAACTGCAGATGATAGAGACCAGCACTGAAGAAAAAGTGGAAGTGAAGCCCTTTACAAACCAAGAACTGACCAGAGGGAGAATCAATAGATGTTTTCATGTAAAAATTATACCTTCTTTGAAAGAATTAAATAAATAAAAATATTATACCTACTCCTGTAAAATTCAATGAAAATACTAAAATCTGGAAAAATGAACCCTTAATAATAAAAGGCACAAAATGGAGACTTAGGTAAAGTGATGCAAAGTTGATTCTAAAAATATTATGAGCCAATAAAACAAAGAGAATTGGCTACAAAGATACTCTCTGTTAGAACCTAGTTTGCTTCCTCTTCTACTCTTCCTTTCCCTACTCTTGTCTTCTCTTCCAGATCTTACTTCAAGTGCTATTTCAGGCCTCTCTCTCTTTTGTTCGCTGAGCTTGAACTGCCTGTTTGCCCATGATCTGCAGGTTCTGAAATATCATGTCACACTTTACTGTGTCTTTGAATAATGAATCATTATTAGGGAGGAAAGTTAGCCTAACCAGAGAACTGTCTCCAAAAGGAGAGTGAAAGCTCCTAAGTTTTTCAAAGTCATAAGGAAATTAAAAGGAAGAATAAATACTATTTTTATAAATAAAAATAAAAAGCTCAGCGGTCTATGATCTTCAGGTTTCCATGCATGAATCTCTCATCTTGCCTCCATGGATGGGGTAGATTTTCCCAATGGGTGTGGACATATGATATTCTTTTTATTAAAGCTAAGGACTCTTACAGAGGCCTTTTCCAGCTATTAGATTGGAGCAATATAAAGTACAAGCCATAAAAATTAATGGTTAAAGTTAATACTCAGGGAAGTAAGAATGGGCTGTTGTTGCAATCAGTATCAATCCGATGATGCTTCTCTGGGACTGTGTTGTCTGGAAAGAGCAATTTACAAAGGGGTCCTTTTCCTGTTAAGTCACCTAACACCTTGTATAATTGCTTTCATGTACTTAAGTTTTCAACTGAGTTAAAGTTCCCTGAAGTTCAAAGGTTGTGTCATGCTTAGGCTTCTCTCTAAAGTATGTAGTTCATCAAGTGTTTATTGAAATGAAATGAATATGATTTACCAAAAAACATTTATTGAACATCTGTTATAGAGAAGACAGTGTGGGTTAGGCATGAGAAGGGACAAAGAATAACATTTAAGGGTTTAAAGTCTAGTTGAGTTGGTCAGTGTACATTGAGGAGAGAGAAACAATAATAGGAGATAACATCTGCTAAATATCAAATGGGACTGTTACAAGCCACTAGCAGTTGTCCCCCCTCAGGACTGGGAAGAAGGAAGAAAGCATGAATCTCCATTAAGTATTTGAGACTTCCTGTTTTTCTGATGGAAAGGTTAGCCTGAATTGGTCTAGGCTACTCTTCTAATACTAAGTCAGAAACCACTGTTACCTATGCTGTTGAAGTGCGAACAGGGTGTGTCCAAAGAGGATGGATGAATTATATCACAGCTGAATGGCCTGGGAGGAGGGAAGAAGTAGACACCAGGAATCATACTGGAGCAGATGCTTCAGCTAGAACTGTGATCAGGTGAGGAGAGAGAGCCAAGTGAAGTATGGTGTGGCATCTAAAGAATAGAAAAGCAGGCAGCAGCAACCCAGTTAATGTTACAGAGTTTTAGCAAGACTGAAGTTCCATAGTTAAAGGTAGAGCTGGATTTTTATAAACATTTAATTGAGGGCTTCATATTCATTCATTTACTCATTCATTTATCCAGTTAATGTTTAATGATCCCTTTGGGAATCTAAGGAAGGAACAATATAAAATATATCATGCGCTACAGTGGAAGTTAATAAGTAAATGGGAATAGAAATAAAGGAGTGCATAGTTTTGCCTTAAGGAGGGGTTCTTTAAAGGAAGTGACCTTTGAACTAGATATTAAAAGATGACAAGCTTTCACAAGAGGGGGAGAAAGGGAATTTCAGATAGCAATAAGTGAAAGTTTATTTAGCTTTGCACACACAACTGAAGAATGGACTTCTCTAACTGCTTACTAATTGCATGGCTTAGCAGGTTTTTTGTGAAGAAAATTGAACATTTGAACATGTTTTGAGCCACTTAATGTTCCCAAACTTATCATTAATAGTATTTTCTAGGTAACATTGAAAAAAATCAGCCTATCTAAGATTCAAAAGACACTATGCTGAGATATAAATGACAGAACTGGTTGAAAAATGTATTTTACCACAATAGATGTAAATGAGGAATAAACTGTAGAGTTAACACCTTTATTTTGGTCCTTTGGCATAATCTCAATCTCATCTTAGTATAGATTTATTATTTTAATAGATAATTTTACAATGGAATTTAATAAACATTTGATGAGATAATAATGATTGGTAACAAAAATAAAGATGATGACTGATATTATTACATATAGTATCATTTTAGAATCTGTAACTTGCCTTTCTTTTGATTCCTTTTTATTTAAAGAGGATGGCTCAATTCCTGATGGATCAGCTGGCCTTTGATGAGTGAATTGTCAGTTCTTTCTTAGGATCCAAATTCACTCAACTAATCTAAATCCCCTCAGACACAAGTAGCCTTAGGTTTCTAAAATTTGAGTTAATTGGGTTGTATTGTATATGAGCAATTCAGATGAGGTATTGAAAACAAGATTTTAGAGTTTACAGAGGATACTAAAACTGGAGGCTGAGCAAATAATGAGGAACAAAACAATCAGACTCAAAAGAATTTGGATTGTATAAGTAATTGGATCAGCAGATGGCAAATGCAGTTCAGTACAGGAAAATGTAAAAGAGACTTGAAGCAAGAGAAACAAACTGGAGAATGTGTGCTAAATGGAACCATCATCCAGAACGCTGACCAGGAAATGGAAAGGAGGGGCTACTATAAAAACATAAATCATGGCAACTCGTAGCTTATGGCCAATTCTGTTGTTTTAAAATCGTATCACAAAGCATGTGCATGCATATTACCCATAGTGGAGACTTACTGTACCCTATGGGAACTAGCAGTATGCTCCAATTTCAATAATTTTACCACTCACTTTTGTGAAGGCACCTTTCAAACATTCTTAAGGTTTTTGACTTATTTTAACGCAGGCTTTTCTCCCTTTTGTTTAGGCTTTTGCTCATTATCCTATAATTACCCTTCTCAGACATTGCTGGAAAGATTCAGAACAATGTTTTCAGGATATTTTACTAATTGCCCTATATTTCACTATGTCATAAAATCCCCAGGAGGATCCACAGAAGGGTATCACTCTCCCCATTTGCCCCATTCCCTGAAGGTATAATGTACACTTTTGCAGGGGTGGGAGATCAACTGTTTAGCGAGGCAGAGTTATAGACAGTGCATTTAGGATCGTTCGTGTGTGTGCAGGAGAATGACCTGGGAAGCTAGTTTAAAAATGGAAATGCTTATATTCTTTTTCCACAGTCCAACTTAGATGAGCCTGGCAAATGGCATCTCAAAGAGTCTCCCCTGATGATGTTAATGTAGGTCATCTTTGGGAGACATTGAAAAACACTGGGCAGCTGGGCGGGGGGGAGAGTATAAAAAATCCTGTCTCATCTAACTGAACAATTAACTTGTTGACAGTGAAGCTGCTCAAGCTTCATGTTCTTTATCTAGAAAATGAGTATAGTATCTGCCCAGCATACTTGGCAGAGGAGCAACTGAAATAATGTCTGACATCTTATTGCATGTAAATATAAACCCAAGGTAAAACGCTTGCCAAAATGTAATGTGTGCTATTGTGATGCCACGGGGATGTGCTTTTAAACGGATGGTGGAGGCAGCCATCTACACCCAGCCAGAGTTGGTTTCCTTTTCATCTGTTGCCACAGGAATTCTCACCCATAGTTGATCTCTGCAACCGAACAGGTACTGAAAGTAGTAGGTGTCTTCCTTTGTGTACTTTTTAAAAGTGCTAATAGAAGGTCACTAGCTGTGTCCCCATGTTTCTGTTACTCCCGGGGAGCAACGTTTGAACAGCATCTTGTGTTTAGATTCAGGCTCATACCCTATGCTCACTGATACTCAACTCCAGCTTTTGTTGTTGGGAATGAAAATGACTTCCACTGGCCTGATAATCACCCTTTTATCATCTACTACTGAGGGCAGTTTCTCATCTGCAGAAAATAAAACTGAAGTCTGTTTACAAATCATACTGAATCCATGGAGCAAAGTAACCTGTGAAGTCAGTTAATCCCAAGAATATGTAAAAATGTCCATCGTTCTTTTTTTTTTTTTGTAGTTCTTTACTTATTGAAATTCTATATTATCCAGGCAGTCACATGTAAAGTGTATTTGGTGGCTGAATTAAACAATGATAAACCCCAAAATGATATGAATCAGCTAAACTGAGGCATCCAAAGACACTGCTTTGGAATGAGTTACAATACGCACACGGAAGAGTGTGTGCACAGCTTCTTCAGCGCTTGCCTTGGTACCGCGAGCCTCTCTTTGGAACAGTCTGTGAGCATGGCTACCATGTAATTAGTTGAGCAATGTTAGGTGTTTAAAACATTTTTTTCAGGTGCTTTTTTGTATTCAGGATAGATCTCAATACCAAAAATCAATCTCAATCAAAGCAGCAACTGAGTTTATCATAAATTAACATGAAAAGGTTTTCTACTGAGTAGATAGTTAATTACTATCTAATTTGAATATTTTTGCATATTAATGAGAAATGAATGAAAATTATTTTTAGATTTTTAACTTCAGCTGAGAAACCCATGGAGATAATGGATCCTTTTTTTAAGAGGCACGTGATCTCTATTACTAAAGGAGATGCATATAAATTTTTTTTTTAAATTTACTGACTTGTTTTAAGTTGATTAATGGATTAGTATTTTGCCATTAATAAACTATATTCAAATGAAAGACAACTTCATTATGTGACTCTGTAGCTCCTAGCTGACTGCCAAGTAAGAAAAAATGAAAAATAGATGAAGAGTTTGCTAAGGAAAAATATAACCTTCACAGTCCTTCAAAATATCTGGATGTAGACATTGCTATGTTTCTAAATGTAAATGAATCTTTATAACATGAAGTTCTGTGTATATTGTTTACAAATGGTATTTACATTTAGAATATACATATGGAACTGAAGCAGGGGCCCTTTTGAAACTATTACCGTATTCTCCAATTTGAAAAAGTGACTGACAACTGCCTCAGGCCTCAGAGATTACAGGCAGCGAGAAGTTGAAAGTCACCAGTATAAAGTATCCTTGAAAACTTTCTTTAGCATTGCATACAAAGAATAATAGTTCTATTATTTTATACCCATTTAGGAAAAAATAATTTAAAGTATTATTTTAGCTTTTTTCAGTTGTTGTTTTTTACCTTTACTTCTTATTCCATATTTGTTGTTTGATACATACTTTTAGGCTAACTTCCTTTCTCTTTGTGAAGGATTTGCTATTATCTAATAATTCTATGCATTCATTTGGCTCTAGCCAATATTTCTTACAGACTAATCAGACCAGTCACGATGAATAAAATTAAATAAATATTTTCAGACTTTTGAAACCAAACACTTCATCCAAGATTGGTAAGATAATAAGGTATTATTTCTTTCAGTCCACATTCTATTTTAAAGTATTGGCTATTTTAGTCAAACAAGCCCAACATTGATTTTGTTAAGCCTTAGATGTACAGGAATGTTCTTGCAAGTAAGTTAGTTGGTATTATATTTTACCAAGAAGAGTCGGGATTGGATTGAACTCATGGACCTTCAATTAGCATCTGGCCTTAGAGCTCAAGAGATGCTTTTGGGTTGTTTAACTCAAATTATTTAACTCAAGAGAAAAAAAGTAAAAGTATTTTCTATCGCCTAAGGAACACCTCTTTACATTACAAAAGAGTCCAAGAACTTGAGATCAATCATTCCTGAAAAAGAAACTACTTAGATGGATGTGTTCATAGTTACTCTCAGACTCATCCTGTTCACTAGTTGCTTATCATCATGGTCAGGACCTTCTATGCCAGGAAATGAAAAGAATTTTACCAATACACAGGTGATAGACTCTAAAAGTGGCATTGACAATACATCCGAAGAAAAGTCTGGAAAAGAGGCAAGTCATTTAAAAAAGAACTAAAAACCTTGATGTTTCCAATTGAGCCATATGCCAGGGTAACTCTCAGGATAAGAAATGAACTATATTTTATATGCACAAAGTAGGATTTTTTAACAAAATTATGAAATCAAGAATGGCATTAGCATGAGCTGTCCACTCCCCCTCTCCTCCTTCTGGTCTCTTCCAGTTTCTTTTGCCAAAGAACTGAGAATGAATTTCTGAGAGCCAAGGAAATGGGAAGGAAGACAAAATAAAGCTGGGAGAATTTTGGCGGAATTACATGCTGAACATTCTGCACCATTTCTTTAATATATTTAAATAGTCCTGTGTCATCAGTTGATGGCTTTACAATTTGTGATGTATTTTGTTTTTCCTTCATTAAGTTTCAAATGCTGGAATTAATTACTTCTGGGTAGTTGAAATCTGGTGGTCTAATTTTCAACTTCGCTTGATGGAATTCAAAGTCTACATTCACCTCTGAAATTACCAACCTTACCAGATTATATTTGCCTACCTATATCTTCTACAACATGAATATACAAGGCAGTTGCAAAGTCTGATTATTATTCATGTGTGACTCATGAGTTAGTCTCACCATTTATAGAGAAATGTTGTTTATCAGATGCAAGATCTCTGTATTTTAAGTATGCATATAAAAACATAAAGGGTGTACTTGTACCTCCAAAACATTAAAAACCATTTCTTTTCCTAGTCATTAAAGTAAAACTATATCAAAATCCCATTTTTCCAAAGATAATGTGAAAATAATGTGAAGAAATTCAGTATGCAAACCTGGAGTAGTTTGAAATACCTAGATATCATTATTCAAAATTAAATGTTCAAAGATTCTGAAAACTTCAATATGAAGAGGTTCAAGGCAAGAATCTAGCTAAATGCATCTAGAATGCCCAGTTTTAGAAAATGCACACATACATACACATATATAATAATTATTCTTACATGTCTGACAATGCACACAGGTAGGTATTATTTTTGTTCTGCAGACAAATATATTAAAAATCAGTGATATTAATTGAGACTACCCCATGAACAACTGGTCTTTAACTTGGATTATCTAAATTCATAGCCTGAGCTACTTCCATTTACACTACAGTATTATATAAAAGTAGAAAAGGAGGAGTTGGAGACCAAAAAGTAGCGGTTTATCAAGCAAAAGAGGAAGTGGGACCTGTAGTAGAACCCTCTTTGCCTTTCTCTTTTCTCTATATATCATTATATTTCAACCAATTCTTTCCCATGTTGTTGGTATTTTCTTTATCTCATCTCTCTAAGTAGCTGGATTGTTAATCAACATTAAACCATAAATGAACTTGACTTAATTTTAGTAGATAATAATTATATATTTAATATAAATAAAAATTCACCAACTAGTCAAAGGTGCTCTGGAGAGTCTACATTTGAAAACCAACATTGTCTATGTTTCTTTCACCTTCTCACATTCTTAGATTCCTAAGACAATGCTTTACGCACAGTTGTCCATTTGATTCCTTGCCTTATGAAGTAGGTACTACTCTGATCCTTATTTTAAAATGAGAAAAGAGGCTCCAAAAATTCAAATGACTTCCCCAAGGGACAGCACTAGGATTTGAACTTGCATGTATTCAAATTCAGAGACAGAGAGTCACTCTCCATTTTGGCAAATAACCTCTATCACATCCTTAGTTTAAACATAGTTTAAGCTTCCTCACGTATAAGTAGTGTCTCCTTGGGCAAGATAATTTGCCAAGAGTCAGTTCCCTTCTTATTTGTCAAATAGGATTAGTGACGACAGAGGTTTTTCTTAAAAAAACAACAACTGACCATTAAATAATATCGTAATTGCAAAAAGTGCTTTATTATTTTTATTACCAGTATTAGGCTAAGGAGGATGGCTTGACAGAGTGAACATTCAGAGTCTATAGGCAGGCTAACTTGGAGTTAAAATCAGTTGCTTAAGGATTATGGTTCTCTGGGGATTGATTTTAAGACTGAAACTTGAGTGGAGGGATTTCCTTATGTAATGGGTCTTCTTGTTAGTGGTATGAGTCATCAATGCAGTTTTAGCTTCTTATGACAAGCAGAGTTTATCACAAATGACTATATGGGCAAGTTTTAGTCAGATACTGGCATTTACTTTTGTTCATCAGGATATTTGCTCATCATTGTCTCAATTTCTGTCTTGGAAAGGAAGCGAAGTTGGGTAAAGTGAAAATCTTTTCAGCTGCATTCTTTTTTTTTCATATAATTTTATCATCCTACTGAGCATATATGTATATATTTCTTGTTGCTTTTATTTTTTAGTTTAGTCACTGGGTTTCTTTAAATATATGATGATAGTACATGCTGATGAAACTTGCCACTTATAAAAAATATATATTTTATTGATTTTTTACAGAGAGGGAGGGAGAGGGATAGAGAGTTAGAAACCTCGATGCCAGAGTAACATCAATCAGCTGCGTCCTGCACACTTCCTACTGGGAATGTGCCTGCAACCAAGGTACATGCCCTTGACTGGAATCAAACCTGGGACCCTTCAGTCTGCAGGCTGATGCTCTATCCTCTGAGCCAAATCAGTTTCAGGGCGCCATTTTTTTAACACATATTTTTATTTATTTCAGAGAGGAAGGGAGAGGGAAAGATAGAGACTCATTGATGGGCTGCCTGCTGCACACCCCGCTACTGGGGATTGAGTCCACAACCTGAGCATGTGCCCTTGACCAGACCTTCAGTCCACAGGCCCATGCTCTATCCACTGAGCCAAACCAGCTAGGGTAAAACTCGCCACCCTAAAGCTAAATTCACTGTAGGTAATCCTGGGCCTGATCTGCAGGAACCAAATAGTAAGATTATCACTTTATAGTTGTTAGGTTACAAATGCTTTCATATTTGCAATGTGTTTTTAGATTTCTGTAGAATCATGTGTGGTGAGTCACTGTAAAGATTCATAATAACTAGAGTTGACATTAATGCATTTTGCTTGGTTAATATCATTTTCAACTGGAACATGTATTTGGTCTTTTTGGTTCTGCACTGACTATTCCTATTTGGAGATAGAACTTGTAAAGAACTATGATTCTATTTTGCTATTTCCAATTCTGCCCTTTTTATTTAAATACATATTACATACAGTTTATTTTATACTGCAGTTATTTTTCAGTGCAATATAAATACGTCTGTAAACTTGTACCATTTTTGTGTATGAAGATATTGAAATAAAAATAATCAATAGTAAACATCACAACTACAGCTGCATTTTTAAATATTTTATAATCTGATCAAATTGTTGGAGTAGTAATGCATTTAAATGTGGTTATGGAATCCACTCCAGACTTTTTAAAATTGTTACTCTGTTCCTGGGTATGCTATTTATGACATTCATAAGGGATTACATTTTAATAATAGAACACGTGACTTAGAGAGCAGTGTTTCTTTTCATGTTTTAATATAATCTACTAGGGGCCTGGTGCACAAAAATTTGTGCATTTGGCGGGGGGAGGGGGTCCCTCAGCCCAGCCTGTGCCCTCTCGCAGTCTGGGATCCCTTGGGGGATGTCCACCTGCTTGTCCTGCCTGGCCAGCCTGGGTGAGGGGTTGATGGCTGTTTGCAGCAAGGCTGGCTGGGATTTATTTAACTTCTAAAGTTGAAACTTTGTTGCTTTAACTGGAGCCCAGGTCAGATTGCCCCTGACAATCCAGGCTCCCAGCACTTCCTTGAGCCCAAGGCGGGAAGCAGGTAACTGAGGTTTATCTTCTATAATTGAAACTTTGTTGCTGTGAGCAGAGGCCAGCTTCCTGCTTATTCCAGCTCCATGGCTGCCGGCCACCATCTTGGCTGGATTAATTTGCATATAGCCGCTCTGATGGGCTGGTGGGCATGGCTTGGCTGGTGGGTGTGGCTTAGGTGTCTAGGAGTCAGGGTCAATTTGCATATTACTCTTTTATTAGATTAGATACTTTTCTGGTTAACTTTCAGTTAACTATAAATTATACTTTTATTAATGAACACATATATATCTGTTATTGCTGCTGTAATTAAAATGACATTATATGAAAATTTTTATCTGAGTCATTTGGCATGTTTTCAGATATTCAGATAAAGAAGCAGCTTTACCTAAGGAAATAAGGTACTAAGTTGAAACCAAGTGAAAAAATAAATTTGTAAAAGACTCAAAGCATAGGTCATCTATAATTAAGTATAATGTGATTTTTAGGCTAAATCTAGATTACTGATAACATTTAAATTATTTTTAAATTTTACAGGCTACAAAAAATAATTTGGAGAGAGTCCTATTATTTCTACTACTAGTGGCGCTAACATTAACTGAAGCCTTACTTTGTCCTATGTCCAGGGCTAAAGCACTTTATATCATCCATGTTGAAATTTTATGAGATTACTAGAGGCCCGATGCATGACATTCGTGCACTAGGGGCAGGGGAGGGCAGCCCCTCAACCCAGCCTGTGTTCTCTCACAGTCTGGGATCCTGAGGGGTCCTTTGCACTGCCACAGAGGCGAGAGAGGATCCCACCACCATCGATGTATTTGCAAGCTGTGAGCCTGGCTTCTGGCTGAGCAGTGCTCTCCCTATGAGAGCGCACTGACCACCAGGGGGAAGCTCCTGTGTTGAGCATCTGCCCCCTGGTGGTTAGTGCACATCATAGCAGCCGGTTGTTCTGCTTTTCAGTCAATTTGCATATTAGGATTTTATTATATAGGATTTTGATTTTTTATAAGCTGTTTCCCAATATTTATTTCCTTTAAAAAACCCATATAATTTTATTGACTTGAGAGAGAGAGAGAGAGAGAGAGAGAGAGAGAGAGAGAGAAATATCAATGATGAGGGAGAATAATTGATTGCTGCTTCCTGCATGACCCACACTGGGATTCAAGTCTACAACCTGGGCATGTGACCTGACCAGGAATTGAACTGTGACCTGCTGGTCCTAGGTCGACACTCAACCACTGAGCAACGCTGGCCAGGCTATATTTGTTTCTATGTACTAAGTTGAGGTGCTACATATCGCAGATTTGGTAGAGTGGCTTTGTGTAATAGGTATCTTGTAGTGTCCTGAGCTGGGTGCTCCAGGTGCGCTGCTGTGTGGGCTGTGTGCACTGCCCTGTTGTAGTTGAGCCTTAACTGCTGTTGGCATCATTGGGAAGAAATGACCCCCAGGCCGATCAACTGTGAGGAGTGGCTGTGACTATAGCTGAGGAGCTGCTATGCAGGAGTCGACCCTATGGAGACTTGCCTCAGTGGGCTTTGGGCTTGCCAATTCTGCCCCTTGAGCGTATCACTCATGAAGGTGGTAGGTTTGTCCTAATATTCTTACATCAGAATAAACATATACTGAACAGGCAAAAACACTGGACAAATTTTCATTGCATCTAAAGTTTTAGAAAAATTTGGGTGCAATATAATATGATTAGAGGGGACAGCAAAATGTAAAGTCATGAAGATATGTAATTAGTCCACCAAACTGCTCTCCTTGTTCAACTTTATTTCCTTGAAATTTAGTGGGCAGATACATTTTCACCAAAATGGAAAAAATAGATATAGACATGTTGGCCTACTCTGTCAAATAGAATAATTTGCTGATATAATAGACAATGAAATATTTAGCAGATCCCTTTTTAAATGCATATTATGTGGGAGGCAATGCAGTAAATACTTTTATAGAAAAAATTACTTAACTTTCACATAATCACTACAAAATATCTACTGTCGACCAATTGAAATTCTAAAACTTGTGAAGTTTAATGCCTTACCTAATGACACATAACTAGAAATGAATGGTAGGGCCAAGATTGAATCCCAGGTCTCCCACCCAAATACAATATATTCTGGCCACTTCTAGATGACCTTAGAATGTTCCTATGGGTAAATGCATCCCTGCCTTTAACCCCTAACATTCATTTTAAGAAACTTGTGTGATTGAATTGTTTCCCATGAAAATTTCAGTATACCAGAAGCTACTTGCCTGCTATAAAATATTATAGTAACACAAGCCATTGCTCTTTAGACAAATTACAAATATCTAATTGAACCATAAATAACACTTTATATAAAAAATCTTGGTGCACATTAAATGGGGACCCTCTCGTTATCATCAGCATCAGGCTAAAGTGGTGGTTCTCTCTGGCTGTAGATTGGGCTTTGCTCCTGAACATTATGAACTGCTTCTTTTCCCTCCATACCTGCACTCCTCCTCATTCCGGTTTATGACTTCACTCTATCCTCAAGCATTAGTCTTTCCTATGAAAGACTAAAAAATTCTTCCTCATGGAAGATGTCCTTGTTTATCCCTCTGATGGACTCTAACCCAAACTCCAGGCAGTAACTGAGACTTTGTATGCCTATGTTTCCCTGTGAGGCTTTTGGCTCCATGTTGGCCATAAGTTTTCACTCAAAGTATGATTCCAGATGTCTGACTTCTTTAGGTAAGTTACATATTTTGTTTATTATAGACCACACCACAGTTGTAGTGGGTTTGTTTTTTTTCCATGCAAAACTCAGACTAGCTCTTTTGCTAGTTTTTATATAACTAGCAAGTTAACATCTGACTGAAAATTTGATTGAAACTATTTGCTGTGTCTGTAAGTCAATTAATACTAGACATTATTAATAAATAATATCTGCACAGTCTTCTCTTATATTGTAGAGTAAATCCAGTCTTTTTGGATCCTAATAAAACTGCTTATCTTAGTCTGTTCATACATTCAGCAAATATTTACCAATGGCCTATTATGGGCCAGACACTCTTCCACTCTTATAGAAGAGCAGGTATATGTCGTAAATCACTGCAAACCTAGGGAGTAGTAATATATCTAATTAACTGTGATTTCCTAAGAAAGCAGTACACATTTTGGTGTTTCATGAATGTATTGGACCATAGAATTTTTTATTGTTTTTTTCTCAGACCATCTCTAAGGACAAATGTTCAAGGGAACGTGGGAAATCTGCCTGGGGACACAGGGTCACAAAAACTAAATGGCACAGATCAAGGAGGTCTCAAAGAATCATAATTCAAGCTGTTGCCAATATTACAGGACATTATATTAGCATGAAGTTAAGTGTTGTGAGTTAAGTATATATCATTTTTTTTCACACTTGGTGATAAGGAAACAGATGTAGAAAATTCAAGTAGATTTCCAAAGGTTTCTCTGTTGAAAAATGTTAAAAGACAAAAATAAATACAAAACAAGGAAAAAAAGCACAGATCTCTCTGATCAATTGGACAGCCATTCCCCAATATGGTCCACTTTTCATTGGCATTTTAACTGGGTCTTCAGGGCAGAGAAATAGTGCTAGTCTGGACCCTCCCTGTTCCTGGGTGATAGACTTAAAATCAAATCTGAGTTTAATCTAAGGTGACCAGACGTCCCGCTTTTGGTGGGACAGTCCCGATTTTTAACAATTTGTCCCGCGTCCTGCAGCGTTTTAAAAAAGTCCCGATTTTTGGAAAGAATGCACGACAAGCTAGGGAATGGCGGGAGAACGGGAAGGGAATATACGGTTTTCGGCGGCCAAGCGGTCAGTGGTGTCCCACTTTACCAATGTTAAAATCTGGTCACCTTAATTTAATCTCAACTTTGAATTAGCCTTTAAGGTGTAAGAGGATGACATCTATAGGGGAAATTTCAATGAGTAATCCACAGACCCTCATTCTTACCCAAAGGGGAAATTAGCTGTGGTGCCTACAAATGATTTAACCACCACAATCACCACCACCGCCACCATCACAGCCAGAGCCACAGTATTTATTATGCATTGGGTTCCATAGAATCTAATCTCCCCCAACCCAATCCTATAAGGCTGGTAGCATTAAAACAAAGCAGATTCAGAGAAGTTAAGCAAATTATCGAAAGCCAAATAGTTAGTAAACAGAGGAGCCAGGAATCAAATCCAGATCTGATTGATTGTAAAGCCCTCAGGCTTTTACTAACCATTTTGTCTCCAAAACCTACAGGGATAATCTCTGTTTAAATTTCTCCCAGGGTCATGAATAAGTTGGGGTACGAAAATGCTATAAATATCCTTTCTCCACAAATGCACCTATTTCTGAAGCTGAGCACTGTGTTTTATTGCCATCATCTAGGACAGAAGAAAACGGCAGTCAGCATCCTAGCAATTGTGGCAGAATGCACCTTGACTCTGTGTCAAACTCCACAGCTGACCTTCCTGTGTGCTAAAAATCAGCATGGAGAAAGGCACTTATCTGGAACTGTGACAGCTTTGACATTTAGGCAACTCCGTAGGCATAGCTAGGTGCTTGTTTTGTGGAAAACAGAGACCAATGGATGCCCCATGGGATTGTTTTCTTCTACCCTCATTCAAAGTTTTAAGTACTACGGGTTACTTTATGCCTCAGGCTCATTATAAATGCTTTAACACTATAATCTGGAATAAAACTTATTAGTTTTTGTCAATTGACCCTGTAGATAAAACATTTTCCTTTTCATTCCTAGAATACCTGTTATTATGGTTTACTGGATGAATAGTTTTTACAAATTCACAAAGCTAAGAAGATCTGAATATAGATGATGACAAGCAAAGAATACTAGAAGTTCAATGAAACTATTCAGAAAGTCAATAACTTAACATTTTCGGAAAGTGTGTAATATCAATTCTCACTGATATCTCTAAGATAGATTTCTTCATTAAAAATCTATTAAGAGTTAGAAGAAATTTATTAAACAAATTATTAATATTTCAGGGCACTGCTAAACAGCAAATTAAAACAAAGCTAAAATAGCACAGGAAAAACATATTTTATGATTAAAAGCGAATTTCCACCTGACAGTGAGTTTTACCAAAGGCTAATTATTTCTCAAATATTTCAGTTTGTAATTTTAATCTTTTTATTGTTCCACCTTGAACTAACCAATTGTCTATTTTTCCCCCTCCATTACTATTTTGACTCCTTTTAAGAATGAAAAACACACATCCACTTACATTGACTATTTCTACTGGCTATTTTTCTTTACATATGCAAATCACCACAAATGATAATGAGTGAACACTTTTCTTTCTCTGGGCCACCATGTGTAACACTGGATGCCTTGGTATATTGGTTATAATAATAGGTGTGCATTCTATATTTGTAAATAATAAAATATTTTCTAAAATGTTGAACAGATGACAGTCTTAAAGTTTATGCGATGTTTGCTTTACACCAAATCAAATGAATTCAACCAATAAACTTCATTAAGCATAGTTCATAAAAACTACTTTAAAAAACTACTCTTTAAATCTGATCAAATATTTGGTTTAATTAATTAAAAACTGTTGAATGCAGGTTGACAACACTTGGTTGAACTTTTAACAATATGGTAATGTGAAGGCTTTTAAAAAGTTCATTAAGAACCAGTCATTTGAATTTAAACATCTTGAGACATTACTAATATATTTAGAAACAATGAAACTCATTTTTAATGCTTTCATCCATCTATCTATGTATGCACACATGCATGTATGCAAGCCTCAGATATTTTTTATCATATTTTATATAAAACACTTAATTTCATGGAGGGTCATTAAGACAAAACTGTGACTATATAAAAAAAAAGAATTTTGCCAAGAGGATGGGCAAAATCACAGCTAATTTCTGAATTTTACCAGGCATGTAATTATAATACATTATAGAAAACAGTGTGTGGCAAAAGTGTCAATTTTAAGAGACTCTTGAAGGATGAGAAGAATATGGGTATGTTGAGATAGGGTCTGTGAGGACTATGTTTTGGAATGAAGGAGCTAGCGTATTACCCCGAGGTGGACAACCATAGAAATAGAATTCTGGATACAGTTGTGAATTAAAGAATGTGAACAGCTGGGTTTGGAGGGATTTTAGAATATTTAAGTCATCCTAGTTGCTTCATTTTTAAATGTGAGTGTTTATTTGAGCAGAGGTGAGATGATGACAAAAAGCTTTCATAACAATTAATGTGGTACAGAGCAGGGGGCTGAGATAGAATTGAGAAATAAGAAACTATTATGACAGTCACTGGAGATGTTCCAACATTGGCTAATGACAACTTTGAAGAACTGTTAAAGAATAAAGCATCAAAAAGGGAGTGGACTAGATTTTGAAGTTCCTTCCAACTATGAGTTAGAGAAGTAGGGTAGAATATTGGGATCTGGTCTCTAATTTGCATGCTAATTTCACCTTTAATCCGAGAATAACCTTGGGCAAATTACTTAGTTCTGCAAATCCTTGATGGTTTACTCATCTGTAAAATAGGAATAATTTTAGAATCTATTTCATCAGGTAAAATGTAAGGTTTAAACAGGGTAGCATATATAAAACCCTTAACACAGGGCTTCAAACAGTTAAGACCTCAGTAAACGTTTGCCTGTACTGTTATTCAATTTCTAGATATTAAGGTTCAGAACTATACTAATAGAAAGGGGAGAAAATGGGTTAGTTAGGGAAAACGGTGCTAAGCTAGGATTCATGGGATTTTGGAAATTCATTTGATCATTCAGTGTAGATCAAACTGTGGCAGAAGTTAGGAGAAATGAAAAAAAAATGGAGATTTTAAGAATGTATAACTATGAAGATTGGATTATATCTATTCAAAACTAGAAAAAGAGATTTAAAAAAAGATTTCTCTGGGCTGGGATGGGTGGAGGTGGAAGAGGGTATAGTGGGGATAAATGGTGATGGGGAAAATTAAAATAATAAAGGCAGTTTCATTTACTGATTATTTCTAACTAAATAGTTTTACCACTAATATCTACACTCCAAGTACCCAAATAAATTACAGTTCACAAAGGGAATAAATAAATAAATAAATAAATAAAGATAGATAGAGTTCTCTGAGCTTTCAGAATTGATGAAGTTTTAAAACTCAAAGTGATGAATACACACACACACACACACACACACACAAATGGTGCGGCAAAAGTAGGTTTATAGTTGTTCTTATGGAAAATAATACGATAATTAATACACACTAATACAAGAATAAACTATTTTGTGTATTGGCAACTGTAAACCTACTTTTGTTCCCCCCTGTACATGTGTGTCCATGTATATTGTTTTTAAATTGTCTGCTTCTAATTTGAGTAAACAATCAGGCATTTGACTTTTTTCCAGCTGAGCTAAAATCTTGTATGAGACCCTTTCAATCGCCTACGGACCCTGACTGAGCATTTCTGGTACTTAGTGCAACAGCATAGACTAGTGGTAGGAAGGAAGACTGTAACGAGGAGGCCCGGACACTACTTTTCCTCACATCCAGGTCCCATGTCAGTTACAGGCTACAATTAGAACCAAATGATCTATAGCTATAGAAACAGACCATTTGACGAAACAAAAGTAGTTTAAGGGTTATACTTTAATAATATAAGACTTATTACTGACTAGGATATTTGAAAAATTCTTTTTCAACTACTGCAGTAAGTAGCTTAATAGCCATGATCACATACTCAAATACTTTAAACGGTATTTTTTTCCCTCCAACTAAAAACTTTAGCTGTCTCAGAGAAGTCATATCCTGAGTTCTGAATCCTGCAGATTTCCGCCCCATCTTGAAAGAGTTTACTAATCCCTTCATCCGTGTGCTTTAAAATTTCTATTAGTTTTTAGTTTGTACGATGGGGGAAATGGGTGTCATTTCCTTACACCGAATTTCCTTACCTAGATAGTGTTTTTTATATAAATCGCCACACATTTGTGTGCTTTACAGACACTACAGGGGAAAACAAAATTAACTGAGATTCAGGTCCTGAATTTAGAAGTTGATAAGCAAACATGTATACAACTTATACAATATGTACAAAAGAAATAAATGCTATTTTATCAGCCTGAAGAGCCACGGAAGCACAGAGGATAAAGGGATTAATAAACTTCTTCCAGGTGGGGGATTTGCAGGATTTAGTACTCAGGATATTGCCCAGCAGAGTGGATATTCAATAAACATTTGATAAATGAATGACATCTAAAGACATTTCCCCAAACATTTTGGTTTAAAACAACTGTTTGATTATTTCTCACTGGAGGCCTGGTGCACAAAATCATGCACAGGTGAGGTCCCTAGATCAGGCCAGCAATCGAAGCACAAGCATCTGGCATAGAAGGGCAGATCCCAGCTGACCCCCAGAACCCCACGTGCCCCCCTGCCCCGGCCTGAGTCATCGGCTCCCACCTAGCTCCCTTAGTGCCTGGGAGCTGAGCAGCAGCCCCTCCCCTTGCTGCCACCACTGGTCGCTATCTGCAGGGCAATTGGCAAGGCGATCAGGCCCCACTTACATCTACCTGGGCCTGGTGCCATCCACTCACCTGCTCCACCACAGCATAATGGTCTCACTCTTGTCAGAGCCTACAGGGGTAGCAGCACCTCCACTGCCACCCACTACCAGAGGCCATGTCACAGATGCCGGCCATAGTCTGTGCCTTCCCCTGGTAGTCAGTGTATATCATAGCGAGTGGTCAAACTCTGGGCTGAGGGGGCAATTTGCATATTAGGCTTTTAGTATATAGGACTAGAGGCCTGATGCATGAAATTTGTGCAAGAGTAGGCCTTCTTTCCCCCAGCTGCCGGCACCGGCTTTCCTCTGAGACCTGGGCTTCCCTTGCAGCCTCAGTCCAGAAGGTCGTCCAGAAGGACATCTGGTCTAATTAGCATATTATGCTTTCATTATTATAGATGGTGTCTGTAGGTTGGAATTAGCTGGGTGGTTTTGGCTCAGAGTCTCTCTTGGGGTTGTAGTTAGATGGTGGTTAGAGTTAGTAATAGACCTAGAAAAATGGGAGTCCCAAGAAGCTCAGAGCTGGCTAGACATCTCTCTCTCTTCTTATAGTCTCACAACCTCAATAGGGTTTCTACTTGGGGTAGATTTAGGCTTTCTCACAGCATGATAGCCTCTGTACATTGAGCTTTATGCAAACTTTCAAGAACAAACATTTTAGTTAACAAAGCAGAAACTTCATGACCTTTAATGACCTAGCCATAAAAGGCAATAGCTTCACATCTGCCATACCTTGTTAGTCCAAGTCATCACAAAGTCAGCCCCTTTTGAAGAGAGTGCCCATGGATCTCATCTTTTGATGGGGTAGTGTCAAAGTCACATATGGGAGGGAAGGATTGTGGTTACCTAGAAAAAAAATCACCTCAGTGAATTCAAGTTTTTAAGACATGTAATATTATAACATATCAGTCCCTTTTCCTTCATTTTCTAAAGAAATATGACATGAAATCTGAAAAAAATTAGAAGTGGATCTGGAATCAGAAGGCAGTAAAATTATTTATGAACCTCACTTCTACTCAGTTTTATATAGTGACTTTATATTTTTTAATGTGTAAAGTCCTCATTTAGGCAATAAGATAGTGTGCTTATATCTATAAGACAGTGTAAATAAAACACCCTAAGTCATACCATGACAAAAATTAATCTATCACATCAAAGTGTTTTACATCATATAACAAAAAACAAACTGAAACAATACACACACACACACACACACACACACGTGAACCAAGACAAAAAATTTCCACATGTATAAATTACTTTTCACTTGTCAACAAGTTGCTTTAATATGGCATAGAAGATAAAGTCTTATTTGACAAAGAATACATCTCAAATTTGATTTTTTGTAGAGTGTTGATGAAGAGTACAACTAAATGGGTTTTGTTTTATTTCACATGCAAGAATCTCTTGATTCCAAGAGCTTTGCAAGGTACATAAAATATTTCAGGCCAATATGATATCACTTGGAGCATAATTCATCTCTTTCCCTTTGTATACCAAGAGAGTAGAAACATTGAAAGCCAATAGTATAAAACTGCCACACTCCTGAGGACTGAAAGAAAGCATATTTAATTGTCTTCTGATCATGTGACCATGAAAGCCATTTCATGGAAAATGTGAAAGAGTAGATATTTTAGTAATGTTTTCTGATTTCTGATGCTACAGTTCACAAAGGAAAATGTCAAGTGAGATATGTATACTATTATTTTTTTAAACAAGAAAGATAAGAGCATATTTTCAAAGTAGAATCCATAATACTCTTTGGATTATAAATATTTGACTACTTTTAATATTTTCTTTTAAAAAATTAAGTATCATACTTAAAACATAAAGGTTTTTATAACTTATGATTTGATTAGAGTTTAGGATAAGGAAGAAGTCCTAAAAGAAAATATTTTGCTCCAAGTTTACCTGTATTATTGTAGCTATGGGGAAGCAAGCTTACTAAAGGAAATATTCTGAAAATAGCAGCTGATGTAGACACAGCTGATAAATAAAACACATTTTTATTTAATTATTAAAATATTTAAATACGCAGTGGTGTTGATATAATATTGGTAGTGGAGTCTGACGGTTGTTTCGTGTTGAGAAACTGGGTGCTGATTTTACTTTCAAGAGTTTGTGTGTTTTTTGTTATAAACATCTCATAGCATCACAAAAAATAATAGCTCAGCATCTATCTCTTCGGCTGCAAATACCTTTTCAGTTCATTCATCTCCTTCATGTGTTCTGAGCTGCTACATTCAGACCTGGGGAAAAATATTTTTTCTCTTTTCCTTCGGTATTTCTTGCTTTGTTTTAGCTACCTCAATAACTCTTCCCTTTGTTCTACTTTAGAAGGCATGGCCATTAAAGACGTTTACAATTTGTATTTTCTGTCTGAGGCTCAGAAAAGTTTCTCAGCATTTTCTCAGAGGCACATGGGTAACCTTATCACTTATGAAATTCAGGAGTAAAGTCCATATTTTAGCTAAAAATAAGTATCTGATTTCTTTCCTGCGGGTTCAACAACATTCTAGGTAAGAAGGCTGGGTATAGAGAATTGTGTAAAATACAATTATAATTAAAATACTTGTTCTGGCTCATTTTATTGGAACTATTTTTCTTTGTCCCTTTAAGAAATATTAAGTGCTTTGATTTTCTTTTTTAAAAAAATATCTTATTGATTTTTTACAGAGAGGAAGGGAGAGGGATAGTTAGAAACACTGATGAGAGAGAAACATAGATCAGCTGCCTCCTGCACACCCCCTACTAGGGATGTGCCTGCAACCAAGGTACATGTCCGTGCCCGGAACCGGGATCCTTCTGTCTGCAGGCTGATGCTCTATTCACTGAGCCAAACCGGTCAGGGCAGTGCTTTGATTTTCTATAATAAAAAATCAATATTAACTACTAATTATAACAAAATGACAGAAAAAGAAACCCCAAGGTGCAATCTACAAGGAAACCCATCCTGCCAGCACCTCCTCCCCGCTAACATCCCCCGCCCCCTCCTGCACACCTGATTAGGTGGAGGAGGTAGCACCGGCACTTCTCTGCACAGTCCTCACACACACGTGGCCAGTGCCTCCTTGTGCACAGAACAGCCCTGTGGGCAGTCAGCTCGAACCTGACCTTTAGCTCACCTTGGGCAGTGTGAACACCTTGAACTGCTGCTCAGACGCAACGAGCACCATAGGTGCCTCTTCCAAGTCTCGCGAGACCTCATAGGGCTCGGGGAGGCAGCAGGTAGTGGAGCACGAGCCATCTCGCGAGGGGGCGGGGCGCATGCGTGCACGGGGCGGGGCGGGGCGGGCGGGGCGGGGCGGGGCGAGGGGGTGGTGGGGGCGCACGTGCGCACAGGGGAGGTGCAGGCGCGTCAGCCACACGTTCTTGCCCTCTGGTGGTTCTGGCCGCTTCTTGCCTCCCTCACCTCGCAAACATAGGCGAGCCATGGAGGCCAGGTTTGTGCCGCCTGGAGGGTCCGAGGTGAGCTCCTTCTTGAAGAAAGGTGTCAGCGAAGTAGAGGCAGCGCAGGCCGTCGGAGAAGGAGTTGTAGGCCCAGCGAGGTCCAAGCAGCAGCGCTGCACCCCGGCATCATCCCGCGTCCTCGGGGCAGGCCTGCGCCTGCAGCTGCGCGTCGGCCTCCTGCAATTGGCTGTGGGCATCAGCAGCCGGCTTCTTGCTCAAGACTTGGCTTTTGCGGATGCGAGAGGAAGACTGGTGCGGACATTCCTTGAATGGCTATCCCGGAGAGCGGCCCCTCTGAGGCTAGGAAGTCGTTGGGGGAAAGGACACACTTGGTCAAACAGGGCTCTTGCGTTGGTAATAGAAGAGGCCAAAGCTGTGACTGGTGCCAAAGGCCATGGGGCTCCACCAAGGACAGCGGCTCTCGGTAGGCACTGAACCAGCCTTGCGCAGGGGCTCGGCGCCCTTACATGTGATGCCCTCGCGGTCCTGGAGGACATCCATGCTGGGCACGCTGACGCCTGCTCAGAGGCACGTCACTCAGTTCAGGCATCATCAAAGCACCTCGACTCTAGTGCAGGCCGCCACCAACCAACTGCGCTGTGGACTTGCGGAGAATCGGCGCTGTACAAGTCGAAGTGGCCTGCCATGCATAAGGGCGGCCAGTCGTCCCAGTGGCCTGGGCTAGCCTGTTGGGTTGGCCTGCTTGCAGTCGGTCTGGAAGAGGCCAGCCGTGCTTAGCTTGGAGAGCAGCTGCAGCACCACGTGGAGGCATTGCAGAACCGCACAGAGCTGTCCTCATGGTTGGTCTCAGCAGCAGCCCACACTATGATGGCTCCGGGGCCACGTTCTGGCCTAGAGCTGAGCCAGCCGGAGGCGCTGGAGGCTGGCTGGAGTCTCTTCTGCTCACCAAGCTCACCAAAAGGCACTACATCCTGGTGGGGACGTCGGAGACGTGGGTGGAGCAGGTAATAGAGAATGATTACTGTGTCTTAATGCTGAACACATACAGGAGAGTAGTTTTTCTAGCTCATGACCGTGTCACTTCTCAATACATGACTAAACATGCTGGACAGTCGGTGAGCAGTTGAGCATACTCTTTATTTGAAATAGAAGCTAGGTATAAAGAAGGTTGGAGTAATCAGAGCATTAAAGATACTATCTATGCTTTGAGACATCTCTTAGTTCTTAACAAAAATATTGTTATATCAATATTGTAATTTCTTAGTCATTCGCTCATTAAATTAGTGGTTGAGCAGGTGTAGCTAAAAATGCCTTAAATCACTTCCACCTTAATTTGAGAGAAGAGTTTTTCAAATCATTGAAATTTAATTTTAGAATCTAATTCGGTAAGCTGGGGAAAAAAAATAAAGGAAGGCAAACTGGAGGTTTTGGTTTTGCTATTACATCTGAAAGTACAATTAAGGCTTTTACAATCAAAGAAAAGAGATAAGCACAGAAAAAAATTAGGATATTTTTAACATTCAGTAGCATAAAAGGTTTTATATACATTTTCAAACTCCTGAGAATCTCTAAAAAGGAGAGGGATTGCTATTTGCATTTTATACAAAAGCCAGTATTATTAAAGAATATATATATAATGATAATATATATTTTAAATGTGAATATATAGTATATGTAGATACATATATGCACACACACACACACACTGAAAACAACTTAGCTTTCCCAGTTTTTAAATTATCTCTTCCTCATTAAGGGTTTTCTTGAAGGTTGTTTTTCATGTAAGCATCCTAGAATGTTGTTTCCCACCTCATTTATCATTTAATTGTCATTTTTATTCTTTGTTTTAACTGAGTAATGTCAAGAGATTGATGGTCCAATACCTAAACTGACCAGAGGGGCTAGGAATGACATGGTGATACAATGAAACCCTTCTTAATAACATTTCCCTTCTGAAGGCAGCCTGCCCAAAAGCTTTTATTGAATCAAGATTATATCACCAAATAGAGGTTTAAAATGGCTGCATCCCTACCCCCTGCGCTCCCACTCCTCCAAGGACACCACAGGTATGAAAATCCTATATTGTGATAGCTGTCTTTTACTTAGGTCTGTAGATCTTGCCACTAACCTCAATGTTGAACAAGTGAAAGTACATCCACTTTCTAAAGCTCCCACTGAATTACGAATGGACGCTATAATTTTTATTGTAATAATCCATACATAAGAGCATTGCTCCCAAACTATGTTGAGTATGGAAAATAAATCACGAGTTACACAATAATTGCTCCAAAGCCATGTCTGTCCTTCATATGAACAATTTTCAGAAATTATGCAGATTCATGAGTAACACCAATACTCTCACTGAAAATAGGCTGATATTCTGGATTCAGTAATTTTCAAGGACACAGCCTAAGGAATACTTTATCAAACAGGGGTTTTAAAAGTTTATCTTTTAGGATCTCTACTCATTCCTGTCAGATTTCCTTTTGCATAGGTGCCTTTTCCATGGCCAAAAGCAACGTTAAGAAACATATTGACTGGTAGATAAATGACAACATCTGTTTTAGTTTTAGGTTTTTTTTTTTTTTTTTTTTTTTTAAGCAACAAAACAGCCCAAGATTTTCTTGGTAACTTACTTTTGGTATCGTTATCATTCCATTTTCTCCATGCTGTGCTTTGGAAGTACATTTTAATCTTCCTTTCAATATAGTAAGCACTCTTACAGAAAAATGCCTAGTTTAGTTCCTTTGATTTGTGATGCAAAGCTTTCGCAATACAACTCAACATATTATTTGTTTTTATCACTGAACCTTTATGTTACTATGCGATCTCAAACGTTTGCTTTTTAGGATAACTTCCTAGACTATCAGGTTTCTACTTAGGACTCATTGCCCTCTGACTGGGATAACTTACATATTATGTAAATTTTCTTCATTTTATTATTTTGGGAAGTGTCATGAGATCATTCTAGGTTCCAAAACTCGTACATAATTTAGTGCATTAAGAAAAAATAGTGCATTTCTAACTAGGGCATCAGGATGAATAAGAGACGCGGCAGTGGAAGAATCAACGTCTGGTGTTAACGGTGGTAATTGGGGAATGGATGGGCAGTGTTGCCCAAGGACAGCTCATGTCTAACAGCAAGACCACTGGTAACTTTAAAGAAACTGTTACATGGATGCTGCTCTGAATGCTTCTTCATTCATTTTCCATAAGTTCATATCAAGTCCAGCAGCAGAAGGGATTTGATTTTCTTGGGGAGGCAATTCATCATTAATTGCCAGAACAGGTGCCAGGTAATGGTGGAGTTTGGAATGTACTATTGCAAGGATGACATCACTTGCTTACTTCCTTCTAAGTAATCCGTTAGGCAATGTATCTAACACATCTCCCATTAGTAGAGGTAGTCTTAAAGAAAACAATTGTGGGAGTAAAAGTGTTGTGCTAATTGACAGGTGTTTTGACCACTAAACCACTTTTAAATTCTCAAGATGATATATTTACATGTGTGTATCTGTACCTGTCCTCAATGCTGTGCTGCCTGCTAATTTAGTTCAATCTACAATCTCGGAAATGATTCCGTTCATTCCAAGATCCCAGTCATTACAGTGAATAATTAAAAAGCAGGGATCTATCTTACTGGTCACTTCTTTCAGTCTTGAAATAATCCCATTTACTGGCACTGTTGTGGTCATACCTGACCCTTCACCCAATTTGCAGGCTCCTTTGCCAGCTGACTGCCTATTGTGGTTCTGTACTTTAAGCATTTGCTTTCTCTGTTGACATGTTTCCTGACCATTTAAGTATAACATTAAATGTTCATGCAGTTCCTCAGATGTTCCTCCTTTGTGCCAATTATCTATCTTGATTTAGTCTTTTATGTCTATTTTTCGTACTATACAGCCTCTCTTCTTCAGCGACAGAATATGTGCAGCACCAGCTAGTGTCCTGCTGCAAATGCTCTCCCTGGACCCTCCAGGTGCAAGCTTAGCGCTAGACTTTCCCTTTCTCGTTCTGCTTA
This sequence comes from Murina feae, assembly GCA_004026665.1. Taxonomy (NCBI): domain Eukaryota; kingdom Metazoa; phylum Chordata; class Mammalia; order Chiroptera; family Vespertilionidae; genus Murina; species Murina feae. The sequence continues at coordinate 5,274 of PVJC01009482.1, read as the reverse complement.
GAAATTTTGTGACATCCTTTGTCTATTATTTCCATAAGATGCCCAATAAATATTTGCTGAATTAAAATATGTATTTTATTAAACTATAAGCTCCTTGGGGACATAGACTGTGCCTTAATGCAACTCTAAATAAATATACATTTAGAAAGGTCAGATTTATGGATTGTCCACAAACTCTTTGCAAGCCCTGTATTTCAGATAGTAGTTCTTCTCAGGGACTCAGCTATTTCCCTACTACAGCACTATACAATTTCTGGTTTCTATAGGTTTTCCTGTTTGTATCTTATGGGTAAAAAAAAATTGTCCAGTCTGATTCTTTGTAGGAATAACTAAAGGGCAATAATGGAGCATTTCTTAGTTTTTAAAAAATGGAAGGGGAGGCTCTTAATTGTACGGAGAAATTTAATTAGATTTAAGCTAATTAAATTCATTTTTATATTAACACGTTCACAAATATTATTGCATCTAGTTAGGTTTCATTCTTCTAGCTTTACTGAACAATATTCAGTAGTAGTTTTAGATTACAATAAGTTCATTATGAAGATAAGGTGGAATTAGTGTAGGAAGCTCAGCTGGTTGAAGGGGTCTGTACTTTAATTACTGCAGAGGGTGTGCATATTAATTACAACACAAGTGATATTTACTGTACCTCAGGAACATATGACAGGGTAAAGATACTGACAGCACCAGCTAATAAACTCAGTATGATAATGAGGAGAAAAGACCATAAAAATAGAAGGAAATAAAATTATTCATAAAGTATATTGATCCCAAAGTAAAGACATTAAGCTCTGATGAAGGGCAGCAAAAGGGAAGCTCCTCACTTTATCAAACAAATAACCAAAGTAGAGAAATGTTAGCAGGGAGACAGATTGTCATTATACTGGTCACATGATCACACTCCAGAGAGTACACAGGAGCCATAAAATGGGAGATTTTTAATAAATCAGCAGAAAGCCATACTGTCACCTACAGGAACTGAGGTCACAGTGGCTAAGGACAGCTCCTTGGAGTAGAGAAGTCAGATATGCTGCAGTGAAAACTGGAAGGAGCCGAATGAATATTACATTTGGTTAAGAGCCACTGCCCCCTCTAGAAAAGCAAGGGAGCATCTAAGTACTAAGGGAATGGCTTGCAGCAGCATCCCAGAAGCCATTTCCCACTTTTCTGTGTGCTTTGAAGTCACCAGCTATGGGGAACAAGTGGGAATTGGTTGCATAATTTTCCCAACGAATGCTCAGTGATCCTGTCTAAATCTATATGGCTCAGAGGAAAGTTCAAATTTTGGCCTGCAGTGATTATGTCTGAGGTTTTGTTTGTTTTGTTCTTACATGGGCCTTCCAAAGCAATGACCATTTTTTTTTTTACAATTGCTTAATCAACTACTAAAATTTATACAACCTTATTTTAGGAAAAAGAACAGCTGAAATGCTAATTATTTTACATCAAATGATTAATGTAGTCAGGTTTTTGTTAAATATTTGTTATTTTGGACTTTACTGGTCAAAATCTGATACAAATTGTGCTCATAGTTGACTTATGAATAGAAAGTATATTAGTTACCTATTTACTTTAATACATGGAATAATGATGTTGATCATACTCTTGGAATTGCTTTAAATTAATTTTCTGAAGAAAATATTTTTGTGGGTGTAAATAGGAATAGCTACTTTAATATAGTATAGGGAATATGTGATGTATATTCATGTAGTGAACTTGAATCTATTAGTATATATAATAAAATATGCAATTCTGGTTAAAATGCTTCAAAAAAATAGTGAACCCAGAGAAAATGGAGAGAAGGGCATACCTAATACAGTGCATAATCTGGGCCTGCAACTGGATGTGTTGTCTTGAGAAAGGAAACAAAGTCATCCTTTTAGTTGAAATTTATAGAATCATAATAAAAAGGATTAGACATCAATCTATAGAATGAAATTATGGAAAAATTTCACTTTGCAACTTGGGTGAGACAAAGAAAAGCCAATTCACTCAGATCTTGAAGGATTTTAATTTATTCATCCTGGAGCAGAAGTGAAGATATCCCCTGACACCTTCATGAAGTAGGGGTGCCATCCCTTGTTTCCTGTTTTTCCCTTTGCCTATTTCAGGTCTTTCTCTGTCATTAATAGTCTAATATTTTTATGCTAGCCTTTTTTTCCTTTTGTGGCAGAATTGAGAGGCTGTTTCAATCACATTATGGTGAACTATATCCAGGATTATTGTTAGCTTAAGAAAACAATGCTTCATGTTCTTTATAGAACATGACTATTCATGAAGTAGTTATGGATGAGAAGAAAGATCCACCTGAAATTACTCATATATATCAAATAGTTATTAACATGACCTGCATGAAAGGCCAGACATAATTAGAATTCAAGTTTTATAATTGTTATTGTTATGAACTGGGTTATTTTCACCACTATATATGTGATACAAGGATGCTAAGACAGGAAGGCTGTTGGACTGTATAGTACCTGGGAAATGGTGTTTGATAAGTATTTATTGAATGAAGGATTAAACAAATGATTGAATGATTGAGGGAATCTACCTCAGGTGTTGTTTCATCAGTCCTTGAAAATTACTGGTGGTGTCTCTGTTGTCCCTAATAAACTGAGTACTGTCTATATAACACTTTTTTGTGCTAGTATTCATTAATAAAAATATCTCTATCACCTGAGATGTAAAAACTGGGCAGAGTGGATTACCACTGTCAAGTGGCTAAGCCCTTGAATTGTATTTAGATGTAAAGGATATCCTATATAATAAAGAGGGAATATGCAAATTGACCATCACTCCGGTCAATTTGCACCCACAGCTGAGGCTAAGTTCCCATAATGAGCCTTAAGGAGCAATCAGCAGGGACCTGAAGCTGCGTGCCCACCCACCTCCTGCATGGGGCTTGACAGGGGACCTCTGGTCATGCCTTCCACCCACAGGGCTTGACATGGGGCCTCAGGTTGCTCTCCCAGCCCTGGCACCAGGCCAGAGGAACTCAGGCTGTACCCTCTTCCCTGGTGCCAGGCCGGGGGACCTCAGGTCATGCCCCTGCCCTGGCCCCAGACCAGAGGACCTGAGGCTGTGCCCCCCCCCAGTGGAACTTGATGGAGGCCCTCAAGGTGTGCCCTCTGCCCTGGTACTGGGCCAGGGGACCTCAGACCATGCCCCCCCACCCCAGCACCAGGCCAGGGGACCTCAGGCTGTGCCCCCTGCTCTGGCACCAGGCTGGGGGATCACAGGCCACTCCCTCTTCCCAGCAGGACTTGATGGGGGACCTCAGGCTGTGCCCCCTGCCCTGGCACCCAGGGGACCTGAGGCTGTACCCCCTCCCCTACTTGGCAGGGCTTGACAAGGTGGGACCAGCTGGGTCTGGATCTAGCCCAATGAAGGGGGGCCATCCAGATTTGGGTCTTGAGCAATTTTGAGGTGCATGTGGGTGGTTGAAGACTTGACTCTGGGTTCCATGGTGCACCCAGACTCTGACAGGAGGAAGATTTTCATATACGTTTTACTAATTTTCTTTAATCTCTAACACTTCTATTATAGAGAAAGGGCAAATAGCAATATTAAAATATTTCCTCTAATTAATCCCCTTTTAATGTGCACGAATTTCGTGCACTGGGCCATTGATGGATGCATTTGTGTTGAAATATGAAATATAAAGTCCTCTGCACTTTACCCCTTTGGAGGTTCAAATAGTTTTATAATAAATATAAATAGCTTTAGCAGACTTTAAATTATCAAATGTGGATGTGTTGTTTTTGTCCAAAATATTCTGACACAGAAAACAAAAGAATAGTTTAGGTGCATATGCATCGCACTAGAGGCTGTACATGTGTGGGGGGAGGAGGGGGTGTGTCCCTCAGCCCAACCTGCACCCTCTCCAATCTGGGACCTCTTGAGGGATGTCCAACTGCCTGTTTAGGCCCGATCCCAATGGGACATCCCTCTCACAATCCAGGACTGCTGGCTCCCAACTTCTCACCTGCCTGCTTGCCTGACACCGCCTAACCACTCCCCTGCCTGCCTGGTCAACGCCTAACTGCTCCCCTGCCAACTTGATTGCCCCTAACTGCCTTCCCCTGCTGGCCTGGTCACCCATGTCCTCCCCTGCAGGCCTGGTTGCCCCCAACTGCCCTCCCCTGCTGGCCCGGTCACTCCTAACTGCCCTCCCTTGCCAGCCTGGTTGCCCCTAATTGCCTTCCCCTGCAGGCCTTGTCACCCCTAACTGTCCTCCCCTGCAGGTCTGGTTGTCCCCAACTGCTCTTCCTTGCAGGCCTGGTCCCTCCCAACTTCCCTCCCCTGCTGGCCTAAGTACCCACAACTGCCTTCTCCTGGTGGCCATCTTGTGGCAGCTGTCTGATGTCCACATGAGGGTGGCCATCTTGTGTGTTGGAATGATGGTCAGTTTGCATATTACCTCTTTATTATATAGGAGGATGTACAAGCTCCTCTGTAACACATGGGAAATGTCAAGTCTAGGACCCCTATTAATTAGTATGTAGGCTAGACTATTTGTTGGTAGTGAAGAATCAGAACAAAATAGAGGTAAAATAGAGGGGAACTTTATTTAAAATTTAGTCAAGTATAATTCTGATTTCCTATGTATTTTATGGATTCCTGATATAAATTGACTTCTCTTTATCAAGGTTTTACGTTTTCCTCCTTAGTATTATTTTTCCTGAACCTTCTGGCAAAGTTCCTGCTGCCCTTGTGCCATTTCATTTGCCCTTAGTGTCTTCTCTTTTCTCATGAGAAGCTTCAGCAACCCATAGTTGATTGTTCAGCATTACTTTTTATCCTTCTCCCATCTAATTTGGTTTTGATACTTATTTCTGCAGATATTTTCTTTTCCATGTTGGCGCGTTAATGCTAAATCTTGAACTTGACATTCTAGGACTGCTCTTCTCTTTTCTATCAGAAAAAGAGTTGAGTTTTTGAGAAACTAGTTTTAGGGCATCTATCCACGTCTGAAAAAGGAGAGCACTTCTTGGCTTTCTTTAATTCTTCTGTGAATAATGAGATAAAGAATATTTCATGCAAATATGAAATAGACATGGAATCTGATGTTCAACATATTTGTAGAAAGCAGAGAATTTAGGAACTAAATCAGTGAGACAAAATGGATTATATCACCTAAAGACTGGGGTAACTAGCCTACATCATCAAGTTAAGGAAATCATTATTTTTACATATGAGATAAGTGTATGGACAATCTTGCCGCACTACTCTGGTTGAAATTAAATATTTAAGTTTAAACAAAATAAGTGACCT
>PVJC01009481.1:20958-45917 GCA_004026665.1 Murina feae | reverse complement strand
CTTTCGGCCTTTCCTATTGACTTTTAGGTAGTAGTGCCTATTCTAAATCCTTGTATTCTTCCCTTCCCTTGTTTTTCTTTCTCCCTCCCACTAACAAGTTTACTAAAACAGATCCTGATTGGTGTCATAAAGCCTAATTTCAAATTTGGGGGGGGGGTATTACTTTATTTTTTATTAAATGTAATGGGGTAACATGAGTTAATAAGATTATGATTCTACTGCTTATTTGTTTTGTAACCAAAGGGGAATCAATTAACATAAAAATCTTTCTCTTTCATGCACCTGATACCAAGAAAAATTTGCTTCTGGAAAAAAGCAAATGAGATAATATCTAATCTAATAAAAGAGTAACATGCAAATTACCCTTCACTCCGTTATACTCACAAGCCACACCCACAAGCCATGCCCACCAACCAATCAGGAGCAAATATGCAAATTAACTTAACTAAGGTGGCTGCAGCTATGGAGCTGGAGTTGCCCTAGGCAATGAAGGAAGCCAGGGCCCTGTGGGCCCTGAGCTCTACTCAAGGATACAAAGTTTCATTTAGAGAAGATAAACAAACCCCAGATACCTGCCGGGCTGGGATCTTGGGTTGCCAGGGGCAACCCAGGCTTCAAGCGGGGGACCAAGGCAACAAAATTTCAATTATAGAAGTTAAATAAATCTCATACCTGCTTCCAGCCAGGTGCCTCGTAGGGACCCAAACCCTGAAGAGGCTGTGGGCAGCAAGAAGATGGCCCTCAGCCCCTCACCCATTGCTGGCCACACCCCCATGGGGTGAGGGTCCCCACTGGGGGCTTGGCAAGCCTGCAAACAGCCATCAGCCCCTCACCCAGGCTGGCCAGGCATGCCAGCAGGTGGACATCCCCTGAGAGGTCCCAGACTGTGAGAGGGCACAAACGGGCTGAGGGAACCCCCGAGTGCACAAATTTTTGTGCACCAGGCCTCTAGTATGGAAATAACAGTAAAAAAGATGTCTGAAAAATAGTAGGTACTTAATTAATGATATCTATTATTATTGTGGTGATTGTTATTATTGCTATCAATTTTATATCTCCTATAGTATTTATTTCTTGAGGAAGAAGAGAGATAATGTATTTAATCTGAACCCATAATTTTAAAAGAGACATATGTTAGCTTATCTGGTGCAGATGAGGAACTATTCTGGGTGTTACAGAAAAAATGGAGAAGAACCAAGCAATGCTTAGAGAGATGGAGTTACATTTATTACGTGTGGGCCCAGAGGAAAATGTCTCTTAAATTCTGGGTGAAATCACACACAAAGTTTCCCATATTTATACTATTTTACCTCCTTTGTCTCCCAAATATGGGGTTTTTCTAGTTCCCTTTGCAAGTTCTTAAAGGGCCCTATGTGCTGGGGCTTTGAGACCTCAACCAAAGGTTTGGCCTGGTGACAGCACTGATAACTTTATCTGGGGAAGGTTTAATGGCCTCTGAAATGGGAGTGATCTTATTTTCCTTATTATTTAAGCCAGCAAGCATTTACAGAAGCCAGAAATAGCAAAGTTAAAATTTCAAACAGCAGTTTTTATTTAAGATGGCTGCTTCATGGGGTTATTTATGGAGAACTGAAAAAAGGGAAAAAATCAAAGGCCTGTAAAAAAGAAGGATCCCTTACCCTTTGAGACAGCATGGATGGATGTGGAGAATATTGTGCTAAGTGAAATAAGTCAGTCAGAGAAAGACAGTATAGCATGATTTCACTTACATGTGGAATCTAAGGAACACAATAGACTAACAAGATAGCACCTCAGACATGAAAGCATGAAACAGAATGACAGATCTCAGAGGAAAGGCAGGAAGAAGGGTGGGAAGAGATTAACCAAAGAATTTATAAGCATATATGCATAGCCCATGGACACAGGCAATAGACAGGGGAAGGCCTGGAAGGGGGAGATGGGTGGAGGGAGATAAAGAGGGGGAAATGGGAAACACCTGAAACACTCTCAATAATAAAATAAATATTTAAAAAATTATATAGTTTGTAGGTGTATAATTGTATAATGTATCATCTGTATATTGTATTGTGTGTTCACCACCCCAAATCAAGTGTCCTTCCATCACTATTTATCCCCCATTTACCCTCTTCTTCCTCCCCCACCCCACCTGCCCTCTTATAATCACCATACTGCTGTCAGTGTCTATGGGTTGTTGTTGTTTTTTACTTAATCCCTTTTTCAATGAGCCCCCAATCCCCCTCTCCCTTCTGATAGCTGTCAATCTGTTCTCTGTTATCAATGAGTCTGAGTTTTTTTTGTTTGTGAGTTTATTTTGTTGCTTAGATTACACATATAAATAAAATCATATGGTACTTACCTTTCTCTGACTGGCTTATTTCACTTAGTATAATGTTCTCCAGGTCCATCTATGCTGTCACAAAAGGTAAGATTTCCTTCTTTTCTATGGCTGAGTAGTATTCCATTGTGTAAATGTACCATAGCTTTTTATTAAAGTTATTAAGGTGACATTTTATTTTTTATTTTTGTAGATCTCCATTAACAGTGGGTGAATTGTCCAATAGGAACCAGCAACTGTTTTTTTTTTTTTTTAAATCATGTCAACATCAGCCTGCAGAAGAATATCTCCTTCCAATGTCACTGAGTCCCACCCTTCTTCATTCCTGTTGCTGGGGATTCCAGGGTTGGAAATGGCACAAATCTGGCTTGGCTTTCCATTCTGTGTAGTGTATCTGATTGCTCTTTTTGGAAATATCATTATTCTGTTTGTTATCTGGACTGAGCATAGCCTTCACCAACCCATGTTCTACTTTCTGGCCATGCTGTCAGCGATTGACCTGAGTCTCTCTACGGCTACCATCCCCAAGATACTGGGTATCTTTTGGTTCAACCTTAAGGAGCTGTGCTTTGGGTGCTGTATTGCTCAAGTCTTTTTTATTCACTTTTTTACAGTCATGGAGAGCATTGTACTTCTTGCCATGGGTTTTGATCATTATGTGGCTATTTGTAACCCCCTCAGATACAGCATGATCTTCACCAACAGAGTCATTGGTGTGATTGCTGTGGTTGTAGTTCTAAGAAGCTTATGTATGATTTTTCCCATTATTTTTCTCCTTCTGAGGCTGCCTTACTGTGGACATAGAATCATCCCTCATACCTATTGTGAGCATATGGGAGTGGCACGCCTGGCTTGTGCCAGTTTTAGTGTCAATGTGTACTACGGTCTTGGGAATATTTCTATCTTGTTTCTGGATGTGCTTCTGATCATCATCTCTTATGCAAGGATTTTATACACTGTCTTCCACCTCCCTTCCCAGGATGCCCGCTCAAAGGCTCTAAATACTTGCAGCTCCCATATCTGTGTCATCTTAGCCTTCTTCGGTCCAGCTCTCTTCTCCTTCCTCACTCACCGCTTTGGTCATAATATTCCCCAATATATCCATATCCTTCTAGCTAATCTCTATGTAGTCATCCCTCCTGCCCTCAACCCAGTCATTTATGGGATCAGAACCAAGCAGATCCAGAATCGGATACAGAATATTTTTGTTAAAAAAAAATAACAAATGAGGTATAACTGATTCCAGTCATGGAAGTATAAAGTCTAAGAAGACTGAAATTTGTAAAAAAAAATTAATAAATAAATTTATTTCACCAAAATTAATTGTGATATATATAATATAATTGGCTGTAATTGTTGGAAGCATGTGTGCCTGAACATTTACTTGCAATTATATTCTTTATTGACTCTGGCATAAAATATGTCATATAAGAGTAAACTTCAAGAGGAACTTTAATTCACTGAAGGAAGAATTAACAGTTTCTATTAAAACTATATTGTTTTCTAGATCTCTTTCAGTTAGTAATAAAATTTATTTCATACAGATATTCAACTAACGTTCATATGGCCAATGAAAAATGCAAAAAATTTTTACAAATAATAAAGTACTATCTGGAAAGAAATAGTATACTTTTTACTGAAGTGTATGCAAGTCAAAGATGGGAATTAGACTAATTTTGTTTTGTTTCATGTGTGTGTGCGTGTGTGTGTTTCCTTTCTGTGCTCTCAAGTTTCTGATTCTTTGAAGCTCTTCATAAATGACCACCATTTCACACACTCTCATTCTTGAACTGATAGGTTTAATATTGTGGTACCTGTGATGACCCTTTTTTCTTGGGGTTTAAAAATGCTTGTGGAACAAATAATGAAAATTATATATGAAGTTAAATTGATGATTATAAAAACTTGTGAAGATATTAGTTTTTGTTTTGTTTTGTTAATCCTCACCCAAGGATATTTTTCCATTGATTTTTAGGGAGAGTGGAAGAGTGAGGGAAAGACCGAGAGAAACATCCATGTGAGAGAAATACATCCATTGGTTGCCTCTTGCATGAGCCCTGACCAAGGAATGGGCTAGGGAGGAGCCTGCAACCGAGGTATATACCCTTGACCAGAATTGAATTTTTTGTGCACAGTCTGAAGCTTCTTCCATTGAGTCAAATTAGCTAGGCCTGAACATGTTAGTTTTTATTGTTTCCCCCCACAGAAACAAATATTTGGCAGCTATCCATGAACAAAAAAATGCTTTTGTGGGAGTTTTGGGATCCAGGGAGGAGGTTATAAAACCCAGGTAGAGCCCATGATGGAGAAAGGCTGCTTTGAGAAGGCAAGCCAATGGCAGATCAGTAGATGGTGATCCTACCTACATACTGGAAGCAACCTTGTCCCATGTGAACTCAGCTCCAGTTCCATTGTATGAGGTCCTGTCACTAGCTGCTTCTGCCAAGGAACCCAGGAGGTGCCTTGCCCGTTTGTGTCTCTTATAAACAGGCACACTAACTTCAGGTCTGACTGTGATCCCTAAAGCAGTCTTATGACCTGAATCCAGTCCCAATCTACCCCTGACTAGGGGAGCTCTGCCTACACAGAGACCACCCCAGTGACTCAGTGGGAACATGCTCAATGACCCAGGGGAAGCCATAACTATAAGCAACCTTGTTGACAAGCCTGCCAACTCTGGTCCTGACTGCAAAGCAGAAGGTAGCCATAAGACTTGGTTCCAACTCTATTCAACCATGATCTCATAGGTAGTCCCATCAGTCCAGGGACCTAGCAGGAGAAGGACTTTACCTGCCAATGCCAGGCTAAAAACTGAAGGGGTGAGGGCTGCGGATACCTGTTCCTTCAAATGCACATACCAACTCAAAGCTACAAAGAATCGGACAGCCCTAACAGGTTTGGCTCAATGGATAGAGCATCGGTCTGTGGACTCAAGGGCCCCAGGTTCGATTCTGGTCAAGGGCATGTACCTTGGTTGCAGGCACATCCCCAGTGGGGAGTGTGCAGGAGGCAGCTGATCGATGTTTCTCTCTCATCGATGTTTCTAACTCTCTATCCCTCTCTCTTCCTCTCAGTGAAAAATCAATAAAATATATTAAAAAATAAAAGAATCGTACAAACATGACACCAACAAAGGTAACTAATAAAGTTCTAATGACTGATCCTAAACAAGGGGAGATCCATAAAATATTTGACAAGGACTTCAAAATAATCATCTTAAAGAAACTTAATACACTACAAGAAAAAACAGACAATGAAATGCAATCAGAAAAATAGCATATAAACAAAATGAGAGGTCTAACAAAGAAATGGATATAAAAATAAGACAAACAGAAATCCTGGAGCTTAAAAATATAATAACTAAACAGAAAAATGCAATAAAGATAAAGAAAATGTGGTCTATATATGCAGTTAAATATTATTCTGCTTTTAGAAAATCATGCTATTGCAATATGAGGACATTATGCTAAGTGAAATGTAGTTACATAAAGACTAATACTGTATAATCTCTCCCACAGAGACCAAATTGATGGTTTCCAGAGGAGAGGAGAATTGGGGCTGGGTGAAAAAAGATGAAGGGACTAAGAAGCACAAATTGGCAGTAATGGAGATGCAAAGTACAGCATAGGGCATATAGTCAATAATATTGTAATAGCTTTGTATGGTGCTAGGATATTACTTTATAAATTACATAAATGTCTATCCACTATGCTATATATTCAAAACTAATATTACTAAACTGAAAAGTAGTTTTATAGTTGTTCATATGGAAAGTAATACAATAATTAATAAAATAATAACACAGGAATAAACTTTTGTATATTCACAACTGTAAACCTACTTTTGCCAACTCTTTATAACATCAAAAATCAACTGTAATTTAAATTTTTTAATTTAAAAAATCATATTGCATAATTAAGGTTTTATATGGAAACAAAAAAAAAAGAGCTAAACACACAGTAACAGAGTAGAATGGTGGTTATCAAAGGCTATGGAATGGGGGTAAGGGAAGATAAATAAAAAATAAAAAGTAGAGTGGCAGTTGCCAAGGACTAAGGGAAGGGGGTCATGGTGTGTTTAATGGGTATAGAGTTTTAGTTTTTACAAAATAAAAAAAGTTTTTCCCAACGAAGATAGATACAGAGGCAGAGCTGCATCAAACAGACTGTCAAACTACAGTGGGAAGGCTGGGGAGGGTTGGGGTGGGGGGGAGTTAAGAGATCAACTGAAAGACTTGCATGCATGCATATAAGCAAAATCAATGGACACAAGACACTGGGGGGTAGGGGAGGAGGGGGGAAGGTCAAGGGAAAAAATGGAGACTTATCTAACACTCTCTGTAATACTTTAAGCAATAAAAAAAATTAAAAATAAATAAATAAATAAATAATTTTTTTAAAAAAGTTCTTCCCTGGCTGGTGTGCTCACTGGTTAGAGCATCAAACCTCAGACTAAGGGTTGAGGTTCCCAGTCAAAGGCACATACTTGGTTGTAGGTTTGATACTTGGCCCTGGTTGGGGTGAATGTAGGAAGCAGCCAATCAATGCGTCTTTCTCACATTGATGTTTCTCTCTCTCCTTTTTCTCTCTTCCTCTCTCCCATTCACTCTATGTAAAAATCAATGGAAAAAATTTTTTCCTCAGGTGAGGATTAACAAAGAACAACAACAACAGCAAAAAAAAAGTTCTGAAAATGGATGGTGGTTATGGTTGTACAACAATATGAATATACTTAATACTACTGAACTATACACTTAAAAATGGTTAAGATAGTAAATTGTATGTTAACTGTATGCTACCAAAATAAAAACTTGCAAAAAATGGGAAAGATAGAAACACTAAACTGAAGGGGGAAATGTGCATGTTATAATTGCAGTACACACTGATATGAAAATACAAAAGGCATAGAGATCAGATCTAGCTGATACATGCAGAATACCATCATAGAAGACATGGTAATTGAGGCAGAGTTGAATGAAAGTGGAAATGAGCAATGGTTACTTCAGAAGTAGAATGTATGATCATCAAAGGCAGGGTAACATTTTAAAGAGTCATGAAGTAGAATTAAAAAATTTAAAGAAATTTTTATTGTTGACACTATTACAGATGTTCTCCAATTACCCCTTTATTCACCTCCAAGACTTTGACAACAATAGTAGTTTGTACTTCACTATTTAAAGCCTATTGTATGCAACAGAAATGGAGATCATAGGAAGGGATTTTAACAGATTACATAGTGTCAGAATTGGTTTTCTAAGATAAATGTTGATACAATGGGGATGATATATACCATGAGGGAGTGATCAGAAACTAGGGAGTAAGCTTCTCATTAATCAAAAGGAGAATAATGAAATGAGAATACATCAGATGGAACCAGAACTTCTTTTGGGATAGACAGCATTATCTTCTCTCTCATAACAACTCAAAATTGTCTGAACTTAGAAGATAAAAACTAGAAACTGGAAAAGGAAATGAAGGGGATACAGATGTACAAATTTCCAGTTACAAAATAAATCATAGGGATGTAATTTACAGCATAAGAAATAGTGTCAATACTATTGTAATAATTATGTACAGTGACACATGATTACTAGACTTATCATGGTGATCACTTCATAAGGTATATAAATGTTGACTCTATGTTGTACACATGAAACTAATATATCGTATGTCAATTATAATTAAAAATAATTTTTAATAAAACTGACTGTCTAATGTGTTCAATTGTCCCTCAGTCTTTTTCTATCTATACTCAGGAAAGCCATGATTATGGCATGTCCTGGTACTAACAGGTCTCCTCCATCATTAGCCAAGAAGGGAGACTCAAAGAAAACTCTAGAGCCCTGACCGGTTTGGTTCAGTGGATAGAGCATCGGCCTGCAGACTGGGGGGTCCCAGGTTCAATTCCAGTCAAGGGTATGTACCTTGGTTTCGGGCACATCCCCAGTGGGAGGTGTGCAGGAGGCAGCTGATTAATGTTTCTCTCTCACTGATGTTTCTAACTCTCTATCTCTCTCCCTTCCTCTCTGTAAAAAATCAATAAAATATATTTTTTAAAAAGAAAAAAGAAAACTCTAGATCTTGAGCTGTACCTGGATTCTGTTTTCTCATGAGAATATGGAGTTTTCTTCACCTTCCTCCAAAAGATCTAAAACACAGGAAAGCCCTACTCCAAAGACTCTATCTGTTTATCATTAGTTATAGGTTGGGAAGGAGAATCTAGCTGGTTTGGAAGAAAGTTAACACTATTATCTACATGTATGAACACTGTCAAAAAACAGGGTTGCTACCACAGAGCCAGAGTCTAATGTGTCTATTTCAGGGATGTTTTTCTTCTTTTGATAGTTGTAACAATGCTCAACTGCATCAGGATTTACTGATTTACATTAAACAATATCTAAGAGTTGCTAAGGACAGTTACCTAAGAAGTCACACTTTGAAGTTTAATGGTATAGACTTAATATTTTCATAGCTTCTGGAGAGGATAGAATCAGTATCATTCTCCATACAGATTCCTTTCCCTTCAGGATATTGCTCTAACAGCTCCTGAGACCTCCCTTCCCCTGAGCTACAGAGCTATATCTGGTATGGTGACGTTTTCTGCAGATGCAGCAGGGAGGAACCAATTGCTAGATGAACTTAATGACCCATGGGCCCATGTTTACATCTGAAGGCTACAGGGATTCTGGGTCGTGCCTAGACGTAGGGATGTCCCCACTTCTCTATAAAGATTTTCTCTCTGTGACAGGACAAACTTGGAACCTGCAGGCTTGAAGGGTCTTCAGTCACCATGTTTAAGCACCTGGGCTGATGTTGAGATATTGCTCTAAGTGAGGACTGGAAGAGGAAATATTAGAAAGGTAAGGATGCATGGGCAGGGGAGATGAAATGCTACAGAGAAGAGTCAGTGGGGAAGAGCTAGTAGATAAGGGAAAAATTATGACTTCAATGAATTCACTGTGGGTGGGCACTAACTATTATCAGTTGAGCTTTTGAAATGAACCTTGGGACTGAGCTCTTCATCTATGTGTATATCGAGAAAAAGGTAAACTACTACCTTACCCTCCAGGAATGATCCTTGAGTTTATTGGCCCCACTGTCTGCTATTATTTGTGGCACACCTGCTGCAGCAGCAAGAAAACAAGCATTCTAACCCAAACTGTGAGAGGGTTGGTGTCCTGCTGAATTCAAACCCCACTGTTGGCGTAGAGTACCCTTGGCCACTGCCCTGGAAATTCTCCTCAGCTAATAAAATGGCATGTGTTGAGAAATAGCCACCTTAAAGATGAGGAGGACGCTGGACTGCATGTCTCTTGATGTTATCATCCTAACTGTTTCCTCAGACTCTTCCAAGTAAATTTCTACAAGCCCTGATTTATCAGCCTGGTTCCTCCCCCTGAATATGGACAAGCACATTGACAATTTTCTCTCCAGCTTCTTTGGATACCAGAGGTGCTCTTTTTCTTCCTGGAATAGAGGATTTTAACTCCCTTGCCTGAGCATTTCTACTGCACAATAACTACCTGGCAAAGGTATATGCAACCACATACATAATAAGACTCTTCTCTCTCTCTCTCTCTCTCTCTCTCTCTCTCTCTCTCTCTCTCTCCTTCTCTCTCTCCTCCCCTCTGATTTACACACACTCACACATGTGTACACTCACATAAACACACACTTATACAAATCCTGATTCTATTCAATAGCTAATTTTTTTAAAAAAAATGGACATCATATCTTCATATGGCAATTTTGGGGTTATTAAAATGAATATCTCCTGGTTCTTTGGCTCCAGTTGCAACATTTCTGTTAGTAGACAATTAGTAAATATATAAATTAAGTCATGTCATGTTAGATGCTGCAGAGTTGTACAAAATCCTAGAGACACACAAAAATTACAATAATTTTCTTTGTTACTTTGGGGAATTGAGGAAGATTCACAAAATTGTAATTTCAGTGACACTTAAATTTGCTAGATATTTGATCTATTCATACCCAAATATAGGCATAACTTTGGGACATAGGTATGATTTTTGTATGTTAATTATTGGTATTATAGGTTGTAATAAAGATGGACAAGATTTAACTGATAAACCAAAGGTAATTTACTGGAAGCACATCAGGGAATCACAAATAAACAGAAGTCTGGAAATATGGGATTAAAAGCCAAGTCATTCCATAACAGTAGGAAGAATCAAAAGATAATAACTTCCTTTATGTTGTATGAATACATCATATCCATGAGGTAAATCCCTACTTTATATTATATCAAAACACAGACAATGGTATAAGTCAATTATTCTCATTTAGATGTAGGATTCATTTTTTAAATATACTTTTTATTGTTGATAATATTATAGCTATCTCCCATTCCCCTCTTAACCCCCCCCTCCATAGACTTAGGAATCTTTAACATCACACTCTCTTTGAGAACCTCTGTGTATAATAATTTCCCAAAAGTAACCAAGTGAACACTTTTAAAGAGGAATGAAAGCAAATGTAAGTATACCCTATTTTTGAAATATTCACAATTCCTTCAATATTTCAGATATTAGAAAAAATAAAGCCATGGACATATTGCCTATAATTGAAAGGACAATATGTTGAGTAAATTGATCAACTATCCTCTGGGAAAAAAAAGAATTTCTAATGTTTGTAAATTAACTGCTTCTACCATTCTTTCCAGCATACTGATTAGAGGTCTTTTCATCTTTCCAGGACCTTGATAAGAAAATATCTTAAAGAAAGTGAGACCCTACTCCATAACAGGAATTCAATGACACTTGCTAAGAGAATGTCTTCTTTCAATGATACCCAGTTCCATCCCCCCTTCTTTCTCCTGCTAGGAATATCAGGACTAGAAACTGTGCATATATGGATTGCTTTCCCATTCTGTATTGTGTACCTGATCGCCCTAGTGGGGAACATCACCATTCTCTTTGTGATCAAGACTGAACATAGTCTCCACCAGCCCATGTTCTACTTCCTGGCCACATTGTCTATGATTGACCTGGGTCTCTCCACATCTACCATCCCCAAAATGCTGGGCATCTTCTGGTTTAACCTCCAAGAAATCAGTTTTGGGAGTTGCTTAGCTCAGATGTTCTTTATCCACATGTTTACAGGCATGGAGACAGTTCTACTGGTGGTCATGGCTTATGACCGATTTGTTGCCATCTGCAACCCTCTCCAGTACACAATGATCCTCACCAATAAAACAATCAGCATCCTACTCTCTGTTGTTGTTGGAAGAAATTTACTCCTTGTGACTCCATTTGTGTTTCTCATTCTGAGGCTGCCCTTCTGTGGACATTACATCATCCCTCACACATACTGTGAGCACATGGGTCTTGCCAGGTTGGCCTGTGCACCCATCAAGATCAACATTATCTATGGGCTAATGGTGATTTCTAATATCCTTGTAGATGTGATCCTGATTGCCTCTTCTTATGTGCTTATCCTTAAAGCTGTTTTCCACCTTCCCTCTCAGGAAGCCCAACTAAAGGCTCTCAATACCTGTGGTTCACATGTGTGTGTCATGCTGTGCTTTTATACACCAGCATTTTTTTCTTTTATGACACACCGCTTTGGTCAAAACATTCCACATTATATTCACATTCTTTTGGCTAATGTATACGTGGTTGTCCCACCTGCTCTTAATCCGGTCATTTATGGAATCAGGACCAAGCAAATCCGAGAGCGGGTTGTAAAGATATTTGTACAAAAATAATATTTGTAAAGATTGGGAAAATATATCCACATACTACCTATTTTTAATCTAAGCATTGTTTAAAATTTTCTGTTACATTGGATAGTAGAGGGCAGATTTTTTATTTTATTGCAAGTGGTTTGGGGTTGACAGATAGAGCAAAGCTACCTTTGCTGCCCACTCTGCTCACCCACCCCCATGTAACTGCACAAATGGAAAAGGAAGGTATTCGAGAGGCAACAGTGTTTGGGGAAGAGAATGGCTGGTGGAAAAGGATGTGAACTCTCCCCATTTCTCCATATGACTTCTCTCTAGGTCAGTTTAGACCCTGAAGGGACACTGACCTAATGAATAAATAGAATTTGGAAATGCTGCAGGCAAGATGACCTGCATATATATTATTCTGAAAAGCTATTGTAAGTAATTACAATGTTAGTAGCTTCTATTCTAGTGGGAGAATTGAATTATCCAGAAATAGTCTATATTGACAATAAAAAAATATAAATAGATGGTTTATGAATCAAACAGAAAAGGAAAAATGCCTGAACACTAGAAAAAATCTTTACGTACAGTGATTGAACAACAATCAAATATATAATTATTTTCTACCCACTAGTCTAATTCTTCATTAATAAGTTATTGCATATCACATAGGTCCATGAATTTTGTAGTACATTTCTTTAGTCAAATGATCAGTAACCTCACAAAATATTGGTCCCAGGCATATTATACAGTGGTATTGGAGTGGAAAGGGGCATGTAATGAGAATAAAGCCACAGTTGTCTAATAATTATTCACCTCACTGTCTCTCTTTTTGTCCATGTTAGAAGAGATTTAAATCTCTTTTTATCCTGTTAGACAGAGTTATCTAAAATAATACTTATTGTTTTTAAATCATGTGAATAAATACATTTTTAAATCAAAACTATAATGTTTTCCTTGGGGATTAAATTTTTTTAAAGGTAGGAATAAAATAATCAGGTAATTGCCATCCATGTTTCATGTTTATATTTCTAGATATTCTGACATAATTTTAGAATATTCTCTCTCTAAGGTCCAAAGTAGGATAAAGGGGATAAAGGGCAAAAAAACTGCTATACCAGTTTTATAAGATTTATGAGTATTAAGGAAAATATTGAGCTTTCTAAAACTTTAACTGATAATGAAATTCACAAAATATTGATATAAAAATGTATAGATATAAAAATCAGATATATCAGATTTGTAGAGAATATTATAAATAATTAAGAAGAGGCATTAACTTTTTTCTTTAAGTTCATTTATTATAAAAACAAATCAAGGCTTCCTGAAGAGAAGATGGTTATTAACTTTGGAATTATACACATAAAGATATATATGTAAAGTATCTTGAAAACTTAAGTTAGCCATCCTGATAGCTCACATGAGATCTTTTGTTATTTGTTAAAGAATGTAGTTGATTTGACCATTACATAAAATGCTAGAATTACAAGCACACTTGTTTTGATTTAGCTTATATTCATTGAGCACCTATTCAGTGTGCTATCTAACTCATGACAGAAGCTTAGTAAATGCATGTTGGGTCAAGGAATGTTTGCTTGTCATTACTGACATCTAGTGATGAAATTACATACATTTCTTAAGTAAATTATTTACTATATATGAGCAATCCAGTGAACTAAAAAGTAACTAGAGTTTTTCTATTCAAAATTAACACCAAAAAAACCCACATCTATTACATGTAAGTAATAAAGGTGATATCCATTTTAATAATAGTTTGGATCTGTTTTCAAATGCTGCTATTTTAGTTAAATGCATTATCTCACTTAATTGGGGAGGGGAAAACATGTGAAATGTGTATGGTCATTTTCATTACCCTTTTGAATCTATAGGGGCAACATAAGCCTCAGAGAAGTTAAGATAGGTGTTCAACATTGCTCAGCTTTTATCACAGGGAAGATATTTATTAATTAATTTATAACAAACAGTCGCCAGCTACTTTCTAGGCATTATCTATTATATCACTAAAACAATCCTATCAGTCAATATTTTTTTCTCATTTTGCCTTTAAAAAAGTCAAGGCTTCGAATGGCAAATTAAATTAGCCAAGGTCACAGAACAAATAAGTGAGGGTTTGCGGGGGGCGGTGTTAAGAGATCAACTGAAGGACTTGTATGTATATAAGCATAATCAATGGAGACAAGACATTGGGGGATAGCGGAGGAGGAGGGAAGGTCAAGGGAAAAAATGGAGACTTATCTAACACTCTGTAATACTTTAAGCAATAAAACAAAATTAAAAAAAAAATAAGTAGACAAAAAGTCATGTTCTTAGTATGTATGATAAGCTGGTTTTCCTTTGTGTAATTATATTTATTTTCATGTTTCTATTAATATTATACATAGTATTCAAAGCACTATATTCTCACAACAAATTATCTAATGCAATTCTTAAAACAGGGATAGCTCAGGATTTGGAAACTTACATTAGAATTCTGGCTCTGCCATTTACTAAGTGTACCTATATTTCTGAGGAGATAGTTTTTCTATGGTGCTTTTGCCCTGTATTCACTGCCTGCCTTTCATAAGTAACTAGTCAACTGGTACCATAGTGAGGTTTAAAGTATTAGCCATTGTGCCTCTGACTGACTAGACTCCTGAGACTTATTTGGGGAGGATACTTGCTGCAGGATGCAAATTCCAAATCATCTATAACCAGAAAGTATCTCTGACTGGAATCATAGAGCTTGATCCTCAGGGATATGGAAATTTTCTGTCCCATTACCCTAGGCCCAGGGACACAACCCACTGCGTGGAGACCCTTCCCAGGGGACTAGAGTTCAGTATAACTCCTTGGCCCTGGCTACTGAGAGTGCAGTCACATTCAGGTTGTAGTCTGTGGCATCCAGTTCTTCACAAACGATTTCTCACATGCTGGGCAGAGGTAAGTGAATCTGCTCCGGTTATGCTGAGAGAGGGTGCACAGTGAACGTAACTAACGTGATTTGTGTGAGAGATGCAGCTCCAGTGAATCAGCCAGAGTATTTAGATAGAGCCATCTCCAAGCAATGTAGCAAAAGAGAAAGGAGTTATGTTGACAATAACTAGATTTATTACCATGTGTCATTTGCTAACACAGAAGCACACAGTAAAATATAATAAACAGCTGTCAGCAAACTCAGGAACATCCATGTAGGTACAGATCTATGAATAAAGAATGTTGTTTGCAAACATGAAGGGAAATATCAATGCTATTACCTCTTATTAGCTAGCACAAATGAGGCCCTTTTTTCCCTACTTCTATTTTGTCACCTCAGAGGAGAATTTCTCACACTGGGCACAGTCATCCCAGTAGGAGAAAGTTACAGTATATTTAGAATGGGACATAGAGGGTTGGGAGATGGGAAGACTGGGCACCTGGGGAAAGAGCTTATCTATTTTTGTTACAAAGAATAGAAACAAGTCCCTAGTCGATCAGTTTACCCCAGGAATTGAGTCTGAAAAGGAAGAGAGAGGTTCAGAAAGGGAGAGGAAGGAAGAGCCTCAGAGATTTATGGTAAAGGTAAACAGAAAATATACATAAAAGAGTTTATTAAACATTAAAAAATGACTAAACCAACAAAAGGTAAAGGTGACTACATCAACCATGGCCATAGTAATGGTAGTGGTGGCCACAGAGGCAGTGACCTAGGTAGACAATACATTTTGCCAGTGACAACAAGCTTATTGACCAGGAGAATTATGAATTTGTAGTATATTTAGAATACCCAAGCAGCTTTTTAAAAGTTTCCCTGTGTGGACTATTAAAAAAATGAAAGAAATATTATGTGTGAGATCAAGAAGCAAAATACTAGCATATGACTAGACTTTAGGCTTCCTGAGATTGGGACTTTGACTCAATCCTTGCTGCTTGCCTGCATTTGGAGCAGTACTTGGCAGATAGTAAGTACTCTATAAATATTTGTCATATGAATTAAAGATTAATAACTGGAAACTTCTGTAATATAATGGATGAGGGCAGAGAATGGTAGTACTGGTAAGTCTATAGATGATCCTAAGTATAGAAGGAATAATGTAAGTAATTGGAAGCAGTAACAATATAAGAAATCAAGACATGTTAATAACCTCCGCCTCCCTGCCCACCCCAAGTGCCACCACAAGGAATTAACAGAGGACTTCTCAAACTATGTATAAGTCCTCAATCCCTCTCCCTAGTTCTGCACAGAGGCCCCTGGTAAAGGCCACTTAAAAAATATACATGGAAGAACTGATTGTTGCCCAGCCAGAATAACTCGATGGTTGAGTGTCAACCTGTAAACCAAGAAGTCACAGTTTGATTCCCCCTGGTCAGGGGAATGCCCAGTTGTGGGCTCAGTCCTCAGTGTAGGGCATGCAGGATGCAGCTGATCAATGATTCCTTCTTATCACTGATGTTTCTACCTCTCTCTCCCTCTCCCTTCCTCTCTGAAATCAGTTAAAAAATATATTTTAAAAAGAATAAAATACACATGGACAAGCTTATTAAACATAAAAAACCTTAGGGTATGAATCACTACTACTCAACCACATTTTATTAATGGGATTATACAGGCTGGGGGAAAAGTAAGTCTACAGTTGTTCAAGTGGAAAACAATACAATAATTAATAAATAATAATAATACCAAAATAAACTGTTCTGCATACTCACAACTTTAAACATACTATTGCCCCACTTTGTACTGATCAATCATATGTTGTCTGAAGGAAAAACACTGAGGTCCATTGGTGAAGAGGAAATAATTATAGAAAACGTTAGATAAAAGATTATAAACATGTTAATTAACACATTAGTTGTGAAGGGGGAGAAAAATAGATTTGGCAGCTATTTCTGAAGACTAATGCTATTAAACACCTAGAAAGTTGACCTCTTCCAATCAGTCACTAACAACATGGTACAAGATAACATTGTCTTCACCCAGGACACCTGTGATAACCTAACTGATCTGAGTACAAATGCACTTGCTTGCCTTTAATAATTTTTGAAGTTGCAACCAGAGTAATATTTTTGAAATGCAAATTCAACCATGCAGCTTAAAATCCCAGTTTCTTCCCATTGTTTCTAGGATGAAGATAAAACTTCTTAAAATCAACCATATGGACCTATATAATCCCATCACACAATCTCTGCATCCTCTGTTCCTATGAACTAGAAATATTTCCTCTGCTCAATTCCCTCTTCCACTTCTTAGTGAATTCTCATCCATCAGCTATCATGTTAGTTAACACTTCCGCAGGAAAACCTACCCCAGGAACTAAGACTTTGAAGTTCTAGGAGAAATTGTTGTTTTGCTCTAATTATATAATAGTCTCCTACTATGTCTAAATGTCTTAATTCCATTCTTTAACTCAGGTCCAAAAACCAACTATCCAGGCCTTCACCTTTACTGGGTTCTCTCCCACACAGATTTTTTAAATTTTTCATACTTTGCAAGAATATATTATTTCCTTGAACCACCAGACCAGCTGAGTCATTATCTCCTCCTCAGTTCCAGCCCAGTGATATTTTACACATACATGTGCGTGCGTGCACACACACACACACACACACACACCATTTTATTTATGCTTAACTTCCTGATTAACAGATATAATTAGCAACAGATATTTGTGAATTTAATGCAGTACACAGATTTTTCCTTAGAGACTGAAGGGAAGAAAGACATGAGAAGTGCAGAGTTGTTGTATTTGAATATTTTATGCATCGTTTGCTACATAGGTGAAGCAA
This sequence comes from Murina feae, assembly GCA_004026665.1. Taxonomy (NCBI): domain Eukaryota; kingdom Metazoa; phylum Chordata; class Mammalia; order Chiroptera; family Vespertilionidae; genus Murina; species Murina feae. Next base: position 28,153 of record PVJC01009481.1, on the reverse strand, counting down.
ATACTTTGAAGTGAGAGTGTCTTTTTAACTTTGGTCCCTATTCCCTCTCTAGGTCTCCTCTGCTGTATTATGGAACTAAAGAATGGCTTTTCTGTTTCTCCAGAAAATAGGCATCATGCTATAAAGGAGGTTAGGTTTTCTCACTGGAAGAAAGAAAACTCCTGCAAGAAATGTGTCTATAAGCAATTTCCACCGATATGCTACATAACAACAACACCCAGTTCCACCCTCCTTCCTTCCTTCTGATGGGCATTCCAGGGCTAGAAGATGTGCACATCTGGATTGGCTTCCCCTTCTTGGCAGTGTATCTAATAGCCCTCCTGGGGAACATCACTATCCTCTTTGTGATCCAGACTGACCGCAGCCTGCACCAACCCATGTTTTACTTCTTGGCCATGTTGGCCTGAACTGATCTTGGCTTGTCTACAGCCACCATCCCCAAGATGCCTGGTATTTTTTGGTTCAACCTCAGGGACATTGTATTTGGTGCTTGCATCACACAAATGTACACTATCCATATATGCACTGGCCTAGAGTCCGTGGTGCTGACAGTCATGGCCATAGATCGCTATATTGCCATCTGCAACCCCCTCAGATATAGTATAATCCTTACCAATAAGGTGATAGCCATCCTAGGCCTAGTCATTATAGTCAGGACTTTGGTGTTTGTGACTCCATTCATATTTCTCATCCTGAGATTGCCATTCTGTGGTGTGCGCATTATCCCTCACACCTATTGTGAACACATGGGCTTAGCAAAATTGGCTTGTGCCAGTATTAGGGTTAATGTTATCTATGGCTTGATTGCTTTCTCAGTGGGATACATTGACCTTCTGTAATTGGATTTTCTTACGTTCAAATCCTCCGAGCAGTCTTCCATCTTCCATCCTGGGATGCTCGGCACAAGGCTCTCAGCACATGTGGCTCCCATGTCTGTGTCATGTTAGCGTTCTACCTGCCAGCCCTTTTCTCCTTCATGACACATCGCTTTGGTCATAACATCCCTCATTACATCCACATACTTCTGGCCAATCTGTACGTGATTATTCCTCCTGCTCTCAACCCTATAATCTATGGGGTTAGAACAAAACAGATCAGAGAGCGTGTGCTCAGGATGTTTAACCCTAAAAGTTATTGACACTGCCCAGTGTGTCTAAATGGTTAGAGCAGCAGTTCTCAACCCGTGGGTCGTGACCCCTTTGGCAGTCGAACGACCCTTTCACAGGGGTCACCTAAATACATCCTGCATATCAGATATTTACATTATGATTCATAACAGTAGCAAAATTACAGTTAGGAAGTAGCAACGAAAATAATTTTATGGTTGGGGGTCACCACAACATGAGGAACTGTACTAAAGGGTCACGGCATCAGGAAGGTTGAGAACCACTGGGTTAGAGTATCAGCCCAGAAAGGATTTCAGGTTTGATTCCTAGTCAAGGGCATGTACTTGGGTTTCAGCTTTGCTTCCTGCCCCTGGTCCAGGCAGGTGTCAGAGACAACCAGTTGATGTTTCTCCATTGACATTGTTTTTTTAGAGACAGTGAAGGGGAAGGAGGAAGGGTGACAAGACAAAGAGAAACATGAATGTCAGAGAGACATATCAACTGGTCACCTCCCTTTTGTACCCCAACCGGGGCTGGAGATCAAGCCTGCAACTGAGGTACATGCCCTGGATTGGGAATCAAATCCTTGACCCTTTGGTCCTTGGGCTGACGTTCTAACCACAGAGCAAACACAGCCAGTCATGATCGATGTTTCTCTCTCTCTCTCTCTCTCTCTCTCTCTCTCTCTCTCTCTCTCTCTCTCTCTCTTCTTTCTCTCTCTCTCTCTCTTCCTCCTTCCTTCCATTTTCAATGGGGTGGTGGGGGGGGAATCCTCAGGGAGGATTAACAAAAAAAGAAATAATAAGTTATTGACATTTAGTCCCACAAGGATCTTCCACAGTAGTTCATGAAAACAATCATGAGATTAAAACAGAAGAAAACACTGAAAATACTTTTATTAAACTCCTCTGGCATTCCCACACAATCACATTGCATTTCCCCCATTCCTCATAATTTGTACACCCCACTGCAAGGCATAGCTCAAACATTTCTAAACAGTCTCATTACTTTGCCACAAGAAGGTACAAAAATTACTTCACATCTAAACCCCACTGGTAGTACAAAACCTCCAAAGGGAGAAAAAGGTTTCCAAAAAGTCATGGTTTGAAACAACTGCTTTGAATAATTTCCCTTCACATAGACCATGCTCTTCATTCACATGTCATAAGCTGAAATTCATGCCTTAAAAATTAGGTGCGATTTTGTGAACACCCAACAGAACACAGTGATAAAGAAATTAACTAGGGTCATAAGACCCAAATTTAAGTTCATGCTTTACCCTTGACTGGAACCTAAGAATGTCATATAGAGCTCTTTGAGCTCCGGCATCCTTGCCAATAAAATGCTATAAAGCAATATTAACTTGTCACTGTGAACTCAAAAACAAACAAAAGAAAACCACAACCATTGTGAAAATCTTTGCACCTTGCAAACATTAAAAGATTTGGAAATAAACAAATGTACTTCTAGTGTGGTGACCACTTCTAGCACATCTAGATTTAGTTTACCAAATCCAATCCTAGTGTAGTCACTGGTACGAAGTAAGGTCTCTAGCTCCAAATTATCCCACTGCTTGGGACTCTTCACAGACTTGCAGCCCTTACCTTGGTCAGAGGGTCTTTCAGTCAGGAGACTATAAAGCCTGAAGAGTTAAGAGAGCTCTACCTGGGCTTGAGGACTCAGTAGAACTCCATTCCCTTGTTAGGTTGAGCTTTAGGGCAGACTGAAAGAGAGAGTGGCTACTGAGATTGTATAAAGTCATTCTCATCAGAGTATGGAAGCTAGATAAGATTTGATTTTGGGAGGATTATAGAAGCTGAAAATTAAGAAATTATCTTCTAGTTGGTTGACACTCATGGTAGGATGAGCAAGCAAGAAATATGTAAAGAATAGGGCTAAGGTGTCACTAATGTAAACCGAGAAGAAGTGAACTGAAGAAGTTATGCTTTGTATAAATATATAAAGAAAAATGGTGAAATGATTATTTTCTAAATATAAATTACAATATTGACACCAACAAGATTTGTAAATCTAAGCAAATCAAAACAATGAAGGAAGATGACAAAAAAATAAGTCTTTGTGGATTTTCCTCCAAGTAAGATGGTAAGCCATAAGAGCTTTGTGTGTTTCTTGTGAACTCTCTCACCGTACTAAAAAATTTCCAAAGCTTTAAAAATCATTTTAGAAAATTAACATTGTTCTGCCAGAAAATAGGAAAATACAGAAAAAAAGTCAGAAGAAAGAAAAATACAAATTTTTCTTTCCACATATAGAAATTCAGATACAAAATTATAGATAAATTTGACAAACTGATTTGGCTATCTAATCTAATAAAAGAGTAATATGCTAATTGTTTCACTCCACTACATCCCAAGCCACGCTCACCAGCCAATCAGAGTGACTATATGTAAATTAACCCAACCAAGATGGCGGCCAGCAGCCACAGAGCTAGAGCAAACAGGAGGCTTTATTGCCCCAGTGATGGAGGAAGCTACCTGCCTAGGCAGGCTATGGCCTCCACTCAAGGCAACAAAGTTTCAATTATAGAAGATAAATAAACCTCAGATACCTGCTTCCAGCCACCCTTGCTGGGAGCTTGGGTTATTGGAGGCTGTGGCCAGCCTGCAAATAGCCAGCCCCTCACCAAGGATGGCCACGCCCTCATGGGGTGAGGGTCCCTGCTGGAGGCCTTGACCAGCCTGAAAATGGCCCTCAGCCCCTCCCCCAGGCTGGGCAGGAACCCCAGCAGGGACCCCCACCCTGAAGGGGCTGTGGCCAGCCTGCAAACAACCATCAGCCACTCACCCAGGCTGGCCAGGCACCCCAGAAGGACCCCTACCCTGAAGAGAGTGTGGCCAGTCTGAAAACGGCCCTCAGCCCCTCACCCAGGCTGGCCTGGAACCCCAGCGGGACTCCCATCCTAATCCGGGACACCCTTCAGGGCAAACCAGCCAGCCCCCACCCATGCACCAGGACTTTGTCCTCTATAATAAAAGGGTAATATGCAAATTTACCCTAACAGGAGAACCACTGGGAATGACTGGTCACTATGACACACACTGATCACCAGGGGGCAGACACTCAATGCAGGAGCTGCCCCTGGTGGTCAGTGTGCTCCCACAGGGAGAGCTCTGCCCAGCCACAAGCCAGGCTGATGGCTGCCAGTACAGTGGTGGTGGTGGGAGCCTCTCTTGCCTCCTCAGCAGCACTAATAATGTCCGACTGCAGCTTAGGCCTGCTCCCCGCTGTCAAGTGGACATCCCCCAAGGGCTGGTGGGCTGCCAAAGGGATGTCTGACTAGGAAGCAGGCCTAAGCCAGCAAGTGGATATCCCTCTAGGTTTCCCAGACTGTGAGAGAGCACAGGCCAGGCTGAGGGACCCCCCAAGTGCACAATTTTTGTACATTGAGCCTCTAGTATATTTTTTACATAATATAATATATGTAATTAAAAGTGTTCTTACTGAATGCCAAGTGCTTTATTTCTATTCATTTAATTTTCAAAATAATTCTAAAAGAGAGATACCACTATTAATGTCAGTTTACATGAATGAAAATGGACTTCAAAGTGATAATTTTTTTCACTAATATTTTGTAACAACTAAGGGTCTCTCTAGTTTTACATTCTAGGTTCTAAACCTATATTGTACTCTTCTTACATAGAATAATTACAGGTAAAATAATGTTTCAACATTAAAAAATACATAAATTAAATCCACTATATCAATAAATTAATGCATAAATATTATACAGTAAACTCCATGAACTTTGAGGCTAGTGAAAAAATTTTAAATGTAAATTATTTTTTAAATTGTAGAACAAGGGTAGAACCAAGATGGCAGCATGAGGTATATACCTAAATGTACAGCCTCCCACAACTACATTATAAACAGCTATAAAGATAAATGGCCACCCTCCAGAACCAAGGGAGGGGAAGCTTTACAACTAGAAGGCAAGAGAAGGAGTGCATTGAGACTGAGTAGAAGTTCCTGGCACCAAAACTGAGAGGTAATGGAGGCAGCGCGGGTGAAAGGGGGCTGTGGCAGCACCTAGGTCCACAGCTTGGAAGGAGATTATAAACTCTGGGGTCGCATTGAATGTGATGCGGGCTGTCAGGCAACGGGGCAGAAGACGAGCAGCATTCTAGAAGAGCTGTTCTCAGCGCTCACTGACATGGAGACTCGGGGACTCAGGGGCACACAGACACCAGGACATGGAGACATCAGGGCTGCAGAATCAGTGGAGGGGCAGCCATCATGTGTTGCTCCGCCCTGGTGATTCTGAGATCTCACCCCACCCAACTTACAACCCCACCCAAGCTGTGTGCCTGCCTGCTTGCAGCATAACCTAAGGGACTGCAGCTGGGACAGAACTCCAAAAGTTCCAAACCCCAAACAACGAGGAGAAAGGCCTGCAGGTCATTTCCTCCCAGCGATACCTCCCAGTGATAAATACAACAAGACTGTACACCCAGCCTTCAAAGGCGTACAAGAGTGTCCACCGCAGCTGATTGGGGAGGCTGAATCACTGGGCCCTATTGGACACCTAGCACAGAAAGCCACTCTATTAATGCAGAGAAGCAGCCAAAATGCGGAGACAAAGAAACAGGTCACAAATGGCAGAAATGGAGGAAAGCAAAGTACTGGATATAGAGTTCAGAACTACAGTTTTAAGGTTTTTCAAGAATTTTCTAGAATCCACTGATAAACTTAGTAATATTATACAGAGATCCAACAGCAGACTAGAGGTTTGCAATAATCAAGCCAAAGATTTGAAACATGAAAAAGCACCCAACTGGAAGAGAAAAAAGAGAAAGAATCCAGAAGTGTGAAGATAGTGTAAGGAGCATCTGGGACAACTTTAAGCATACCAACATCAGAATTATATGGGTACCAGAAGAAGAGAGAGAGCAAGAGATTGAAAACTTATTTGAAGAATTAATAACAGAAAACTTCCCCTACCTGGTGAAAGAAACAGACTTACAAGTCCAGGAAGTGCAGAGGACCCCAAACAAAAAGAATCCAAGGAAGACCACATCAAGACACATCATAATTAAAATGCCAAGAGCAAAAGACAAAGAGAGAATCTTAAAAGCAGCAAGAGAAAAACAGTTAGTTACCTACAAGGGAATACCCATATGACTGTCAGCTGATTTCTCAACAGAAACAATGCAGGCCAGAAGGGAGTGGCAAGAAATATTCTGCGGAAGCCCCTTACACGTCCTGCGTGGTTCAGGGTTCCCATTCAGGTTCAAGTTCTGGAGGAGGCTGCACGCAAAATGAAGAGAGAGAGACTAGAAGAAAATTAATTTAGAATGGAGACCAGGCGTGGCATCTTTCCACTAGTGGGTAAGATTGCCCACTAGAGGTAAAGATGCCCCACATTCGGCGCCAGATGCGGGAGCCCCTTACACGTCCCGCGTGGTTCAGGGTTCCCGTTCAGGTTCAAGTTCTGGAGGAGGCTGCATGCAAAATGAAGAGAGAGAGACTAGAAGAAAATTAATTTAGAATAATGGGAACCAGGCGTGGCATCTTTACCTCTAGTGAGTAAGATTGCCCACTACACCAGCCTTGCTCAAAGCTTTTATTAAGGCAAAGGGGAAAACAATCACATCCTTATCCTAAAGGCATGAAACTCCAACAACAAAGAGGCAACAAGAATTTACATATCAGTAACAGAGGTGGAGGGCTACTTTAACTATCAAAGTCTCCATCTAAACGATGGGTGAATAGCTCCCCCACGATTCAGGGGAATTAAGGTCGACCAGCCTTTAGGCACATTTCTTTACTAAGTGACAATGACTGGTCTCCGGCAATATTCAAAGTGATAAATAGCAAGAACCTACAACCAAGATTATTCTACCCAGCAAGGCTATTATGTAAAATTGATGATAAAGAGCTTCACAGACAAGAAAAAGCTAAAGGAGTACATCACTACCAAACCAGGATTATTTGAAATGCTGAAGGGCATTCTTTAAGAAGAGGAAGAAGAAAAAAAAGGTAAAAATAAAAAGTATGAACAACAAAGTGACAACAAATACACATCTATCAACAAGTGAATATAACAAGTCAATAGAAATATCTGATGAACA